>APFE031718576.1:339950-357388 GCA_000404065.3 Pinus taeda | reverse complement strand
GATCATTTAAAAAAATAAAAATTATAGGTTGTAATTGATAAAAATAAAGAAAATTCTTTTCTTAAGATTCATAGTTAAAGTTGGATTTCATAAATAAATAAAAAGATAAAAACAAAAAGAAGATTCAGCATGAAAGACTAGAACACATTACTAATAAGTTCTTCTTGATCAACAAGAAAACAATGATTAATTTGATTGGTAAATTCTTCTTAATAGACAAGGAAACAATGATCAATCTAATTTAATTTAGCATTGAATAATAATATTCAATGCAAATGACCAAGATAAAAACCCTATCCACTTTTAAATATCTCAATTAATAAAAAATTCAGTTATCAATTAAACAATACAAATGTTTAATTTTTTATTAATACTCAAAATAAATAAAGAAATAATAATATAATAAAAAAATTCATATTACAAATACAATTCTATCAATATCAATATTAATATCATAATCACAAAAACCAACCTTATAACTTATTAATATATCAACATTACTTTACACAAAAACAACATTTACCTATATTTCAATGAATTCCATTCCAATACAATTTATTTTCAAAGCAAGTGTGATTCTCATGTGATTTTCAGAATCAGAATAGAAAATATTAAATTCAAAAACCTCTGGACATACAACAATTTTGCAAGAAATTAATTAAATAAAAAAATATTATTTCGAGTTTTTAAATAAAATAGGTCGAAATCAAACTGTTTGGTTTCTTCAACGTGGAAAACGACAAAAACTTAATATCAAGTAAAGACAAAGACAATAATATAGTCGTTTATGATTTAAAGGAAAAGTACTTTAAAGAGAGGAAGATTATAATGAAGCAATATAAAATATAATACCAGTATTGTATTATATCCCTGTTAACTATTCAGAAAGCCCAAGGGTGCAGGATTTCTCAAGCCGTACGAATGTGCTTAACTTGTCCACATTGAAGGCCAGCGAGAGGCGGAGAGAGAGAATCTAAGAATTTTAATCTTACGAATTTAGCTACACAGTATTGTGAGACAAAGCCTTTTTTTCAAGAGAAAAAGCTGAATATTGTATTATATCAGTCAGATTCGGTACATGCTGTGATTGAGAATATAAACGGACAGCTGATACATTCCAGCTACTACAAAAATATTGAAAAACTAGAAAACAAGATTGTTTTCTTTATGATGTTCTTAGCAAAAACGGTATTTAGAGACTCATACATATTCTATGACAGCTGTAATAAAAAGAAGGGATGATAGACCTTTATACAGGATAAAACAGATTGTAGGTATGAGATCAATATAAATAAAATCTGCAAGATGAGAAGCAACTATATGCCGAGCATTTTGAAAGGAAGTGGGTAGTAAGTCCAGGAATCCACAGTGATGCTCAGTATCACAAACTTGGAGGGATAGCAAACCTTTTTTGAAAGATCATCTCTAAGTTTTGCAAATGTCTGATAAGTTTTGCAAACGTCTGATATGAGATATAGGAAAACGAGTTGGTTCCCACAGATCAGGGATTCTGTTCACCCATCCCATAAGAAAGGCACTATTTATAGATAATTTTCCAGTAACATGTTTTATAATAACTTTTGAGTCACCATATATATTGAGCCAATTCCAAAAAATGTGCAGAAGATGAACCGTCCATGAAGAGCCATGGCCTCGGCTCGGTTGTTACTGTGAGACAAAGCCTTACCATTAAAAAACCCTTCGACTTAATGAATAAAAACTATAATAAATTAATTTTTTTTTTTTTTTTTTACTTTATAATTAATTATACATAGTTTACAAATCTCATGATAATTTTATTTAATGTATATTATTAATTAAGTATATATTACTATCTTTTGTAATGCAATTTATATTGTATATGGGTTTTATATTTATTTTTAATCAAATCTTTAATGAGCATCGCACATTTAAAATACAATATATAGAAATGTAAAAAAAAGGTTGGTTTATTAATTTAATTAGTTGTTGGTTGGAAAGTTAAAGATATAAATAATTTTTTTCCCAAAATGTTAAATATTGGTTATGTAGGGTGAATATTAGTTAGTATGATTAATTATATGTTTTTTTTATGAGAAATTATCTTTTCTCTTAGCTTAAGGGTAAGAGCCAGGGTCAACACAATAATATTTATAGGTATTAGAGAAATTTTGAGATCTAAATGGGTCTCTTAAGAAATAGTATATAATAATAGTGGAAATAATAAAATAATATTAGATTATCTCATCAAGTTTAGAAGGAAAAAAGAAAAAACTATTTTTTCAACTCGTATTTTGAACTTATCTCTCTATGATTTTAACATATCCTCCATGGTGCCCACATAGCTTCATCAACATATTCATGGAGCTTGCTGATGAGGCTCATCAATAGGTACATCATAAGGGTCATAATGTCATCCTCCAACTCTAGAACTATCTCTTTTTTTGCATTTATTTACAATTTCTGTTATATTATGCTTAGTGAGAGGGGTAAAAGATGTTTTTCTATATCATGTGGCCTAATATGGTTTAAATGCAAGAAATGTAGCATTTTTTAGATGCTTTCAATGCAAGAGCTTGAAGCAGATCACAGGGAGAGATTCTAGGAGGTTTTCCACCTCCTTAACTCCCTCAATCAGCCAAAATCACCACACTCTCTCTCTTCAGCTCAAGGTCATTGGTAGCCAAGCAAGTGCAGTTAAAGACGATCAAGATCTAGCCTTCTCAAGTTTTGGGAGACAAACATTCTTATTTTCTAGGGAGTCGTTAATAGCTACCCTCTTGTATAAATAAACATGCAAAAGAGCTCATTAGGATTCGAACTTTGTTTTCAGCTAGGAAGCTATCGAGCATAAGCACTTGATACTGTTATTTTTGAATGGTTATGTGATGTATTTGACATTGATGCAATGATAATGAGAAGTTTCGTATTGGTTAATCACTGAGTTAGTTTTAGAGGAATGATGCTCTTGGGTTTGGGCCCAACCCCAGTGGCTTAGGTCCCTCTTATGTATTGGTATTTCTTCTTAGCTTAGAGTGCTTATTAGTTTTCTGCATTTCATTAGAACATAACCCCTCAAAATCTTCTGATTGCAACCTCTATCTCATCTCTCCCATGGGAACATGAATGGAAGGATCTACAATCACAGTCCAAAAATACTATGTTTATGATTTCTTAGAAGAAGGCCTATGTTAGTCATCTTGTTTGCATGTGCTTACTGTAGCTTAAGATTTGATTTATTGACTAGATAAGAGTTTTTGGCATATATTGCATGGAATTTAAATTCAACTCATCTTTTATACTATTAGTTGTTTCATTTTGTCAATGATAAAAGAGTATGTGCATGTGATGTTGCAGGGTTGTTTGGATATGCAGGAAAGGGTCCTTTCACCATCTCCATCTTGGAATTTTCCACTCTGATGAATCCCAATTCTGTTCTTGAGATCATTCCCTTAGGTCACCATGAGCAGCTCTCCTGGTGCAAAACATGCCTTATTAAGGTTCTAAGCTTAGCTAAGGGTGTTGGCCACCTTTCATCCATCTACCCCAACCTCCATCCACCTTACCATCCCTTTAACTCATCATCCCTATCTCCTAAAGCTTCTCGGCAACCTTTCTGTAGCATTACAGGCCTTCCTGTAGCAATACAAGGCACGTGTAGTAATACAAGGCACCTGTAGCATACTTGTACCAACCTTCTGTAGCATACTTGTAGCAACCTATTCCACCATCTGTTTTGACATGTGATGCAATTTTGACTTAGTTTAGAATTAGGTTGACCCCTAGTTGTGACTCCATGACCAAGGGAAGCACCTACGCCATTCCAACCATCATTTTCCTTCACTGCAAAATAGAATAGCATTAGTTTCTTTATCATAGATTTAGCACAAATAGAACATTGATTTATATGCAAAGTGTGAACTAGATAGATGATGCATAAAATCTCGAATTATGATTTGGTAGGTTAGTTTCTTGTCTGCAAGTAGATTTTCCAAGTAGATGGTTGATGGCAAGATAATGTAGTTCCCTTCCTGTAAGTAGTGTATCTCTTGTATTTTCATGAATTGATTTAGTAGAATTTACAAGTTAATAACATTTACAAGTTGAGGCTTAAAAATAATTTTCCTTTTTGTCATTAGAGCTAGCTTCTAAATTGCACCTTCATTAGTTAGTTTCCTTCTAATTCAGTAGAAAGAATGGTCTTGGAGCATTATTGATCAAATGTCCTAGTTGAGGGTGACATGAGTAGAATCCCATCTACTGTGTACACAACACTGTCACCTCGAAGTTTGTACGAACCCCGGGTTGATAAATAGAGTTGAGGAACCCTTAGGAGTTGTAGCACTCTTGGTGCAATACCAAGGCTCAGCACTTTTTGGCGTCTTTTTCGGGGAGATGTCTAGGTAGATGTTATTTTTGCTCAAGCATTGTTTTCTGTGTTGCATTCATTTATAAAAAATCACATAAAAGAAGAAAAAAATTTCTTTCATGCCTCGTAGGAATAGATATACTCATGGAAAATTCTTACCAAACACCCCCACACCCTCAAACAGTCAACCTTCACTCTTCTTCAGTGGTTGTCAGCTTCCCCCTCTGACTACAGGGGAGTTAGAAGACCCTTTAGGTGAGCAACTTGAGATATTTGGAGAACCTATTGGGGAAGAAGAAGAACCCATTTCACCTACCTAAACCATGGCTGAAAACATGAACAATGAGGTTTTCCCTATCAGAGAGACTAATGGAGAGGCTAGAATGAATAATATAAGCCCTACTTCCCTTCCACACTTCCATGGCTTAACCTCTAAGGATCCTGATATTTTTATGTTTGAATTTTCTATTGTGTGTAGGACCTATGCCTATGCCTTTGATGACTAGAAGCTGAAGTTATTCCCATCTACCCTTAAGGATGCAACCTTGCGTTGCTTTATGGGTCTGCCTGGGATAACATCACTACTTGGGATAAAATGCAACAAGCCTTTAATAACAAGTACATGGATTAGTTTAGGTCCAAAGAAACCAAGATATTTAGAATGACTTTTGGACCCAATGAATCCCTAGAGGACTATGAGGAGATATTTCAACTGAGTTATAGGAGGGCCAGATTCACCCTTGATCCTGAATCACTCAAGCTAGTTCTTCTCTGAGGGACCAGGGAGGACATGATGGAAACCCCCAACATGCTTTTTTGGGGATAAATCTATTAGTTATCCTATGATGACATCAAAACAATGTTCAAAAATCACTCTAGGGCTACTAGGAAGAAGGGTAGGGATAGTAAAGAATTGACCAGTTCCTCTCCTTCCACAACATTAACCAAGAATGAGATTGGGAACATGTTGGAGGACTTTAAAAGTGAAATGTTGCATACCTTTTATTTGAAAATGGATACCATGTATATTAAGAGGAAACAAGAGGAAGTAGAGAGATCCCTAGCTATTTTCTGCCCTAAATGTACTAGAAGGCACCCCAGAAATGAATTCCCATTAAATGTCATAGAGGTCTACTCAGTCTGTGAGGAAAACCATGCCAAAAATAAATGTCCTTCTTTTCATGGTTTAAAATATGTATACCAAGGGGTAGAAGGTGGGGCTGAGCAACTCTTCTTTATAAATCAAAGGAGGCCTCAAGGACTTGGGCCATACTAGCAGGGCATGCAAGGTGCATCTTACTCTTATTACCATCCCAACCATAATGCACCCTTGCCACTCTAGTACTCTTCCACCCATCCATCATGGTACACACCTCCTTCTTGGCCTTATGTTCCTTAATATCCTCCCCAACCTGTCAATCAACCATTTCAACCATATGCTTCTCAACCTCCTTAATGGAATAACCCATCACAAGGGTGGAGGCCTCAACTCAACCAACCTCCTAATTTACTGCCTCCACCTCCACCTCAACCATAACTCATTCATCCTGCTCCACCCAACCAACCTCAGATTCCTGCTCAACGCAATCTAAACCCGAATAACAAGCAAGCACAACAGGTCTACAATGGAGAGACATCTTACCCTGCCTATGTTGTGGATATTCAAGAAATAAACCTTAGGTATGGAAGAATGCTTCCAGATAACCAAACTCCATATCCACCTAAATAACTTGATGAGGAAAAGGAAGAGAGTACCCCCGAAGTAAATCCAATTCCTTTTCTTGAGAGATTGATCCATCCTAACCAGCACACCCTAGAAGAGACGAAAACTTTGGGAGAATTGAAGAATCTGTGTGTTAAAATACCCTTCCTCCAAGCTATTGAGGATGTTCCCATTTGTACTAAGCTTATCAAGGAGAAATGTTTCAAACACCTTGGGAGGAGAAAAAGAGAGACCCCCGCCATTAATGTTATTAGTCAATTATCTGCTTTGATGTTGGGGAGAGTGATTTGTCCAAAATATTTAGACCTTGGAAGTCCAGTAGTGGATGTGCACATTGATGGCATCATTTTCCCTCATACCCTGATTAATCTTGGGGTTTCCATCAATGTGATGACTAAAGAAACCATTCTAAAACTAAACCTCCAAGGAGCCTTAAGAAAGACCACTACAATACTGCAACTTGTAGATATATCCATAGTGGCTCCTGAGGGATTTCTTGAGGATATAATGGACTCCATTGATTCCTGGGAGTATCCTATAGATTTCTTGGTTATCCAGCCCAAAACCAAATTCAATGGTTATCCTCTCATCTTGGGAAGGCCATGTTATCCACTGTTGATGCTTAAATTAGTTGCAGGGATAGGAACATGACCATTAAGAATGGGAATTTGTCCAAACAATTGGTGTTGTACCCTCTTGCTCAGTCATCCATTGAGCGTGAATTACCCTTGTGGCTAGAAGAGGAGGAGGAAGATGAAGTGTATCATACAACATCCCATCTAATTTGTACCCTAGATGTTGTTATAGGAGGGGGGGCAGCCTGATGAAGATGACCTCATTGACTAGATCCTCCAGAACCAACCCCCCTAATACCATGCCTCTTGATGAGCTTATGAAAGAGTCTGAGAGTAGTCCTTGGACTGAATTATTCTTAGTTGACCCAAGTCATGCCCATGTCAAACTTGTAGAATTTGGTCCATATAGAACCTTGATGATTAACCCCTCTCTCTCAGCCAACCAAGAAGAGAAGTTGTGCAAGATGCTGAGAGAACACTTCGATGCCTTTGCTTGGAACTATAAACAAATGAAGGGGGTGCATCCCTCGGTTTGTACTCATCACATCTACATCAAAGAGGGATGAAAACCTGTGAGTTAACCTTAGAGGAGAATGAACCCAACCCTCAAGGACATAGTAAAAGAAAAAATGTAAAAGTTGTTGGATGTAGGGTTCATATACCCCATCTTAGATAGTGAGTGGGTGTCCCCTCTAGTTTTGGTCTCAAAGAAGAATGGGAAGCGGAGGATATGTGTGGATTATAGAGAATTGAACAAAGTCACCAAGAAAGACCATTTCCATTTTCCTTTCATTGATCAATTTTTAGATGGTCTTGTAGGGGAGAAGTTATTCTCTTTCCTAGATGGATTCAGTGGTTACAATCAGATCCATGTCAGATTCACATGTCCTTGGGGTACCTTTTCTTATAGGGTCCTCTCTTTTGGTCTATGCAATTCCCCTGCCACTTTTCAAAGGGTAGTTCTGAGCATCTTTGTTGAGCTTGTCCATGACTCTATGGAGATCTACATGGATGATTTCACTCCCTATGGGTGTGACTTCCTAGAGGCTCTCTCTAACCTGGGAAAAGTCCTGAGGAAATGAATTGAAATGAACCTCTTGTCTAGTCCTGAGAAATGTGAATTATTATTGAATGTAGGGACTGCACTTTCCCATTGAATATCTCAGGAGAGAATACAAGTGGACCCAAACAAGATTTCCATCATCAAAATGGTCCCTACTCCTTAAAAGCAGAGGGATGTTAGGAGTTTCTTGGGATTAGTTGGATATTATAGGAGGTTTAACAAGTAATTTAGTAAATTGGCTTCACCATTGTTTGGATTGCTAGCCAAGGACTCAAATTTTGGTTGGAAAAATAGCTACCAAGAGGCCCTTGAGATTTTGAAAGAGAAATTAACCACTGCACCCATACTTAGGGGCCCAAATTGGGCTTTTCCTTTCCATATCCAGGCTTATGCATCCGAAAAATCTGTGGGGGCAGCCTTGGAATAAATAGATGGTAAGTTACCCTATGAAATTTATTTCATTAGTGAAAATATGTCTAAGGATAAATTGAACTACACTGTAACTGAGAAAGAACTCTTAGCTGTTGTACACTCCTTAAACAAATTTAGACATTACATCACTGGATACCAAAATTTTGTGCACACTGACAATCCAACTATTAAATATTAGGTGAATAATCCTGATGTGAATACTAGAATCATTAGATGGTTGTTATTGTTACAACAATTTGATTTAACTATCATTGACAAGCTAGGAAAAGAAAATGTAGTTGCAGAGTTTTTGTCTAGAATTGCTTTGCCTGCAGGTGATGAGGGGATGCTCGACAAGCAACTTCCAGATGAGTACCTATTTTCTATCTCTTTTCTCTCTCCATGGTTTTCTAACATAGCCAACTACCTAGTTGCTGCGAAATTTCCCCTAAATTTGTCATCTAGGGAGAAGAGCATAATTCTAAGGAAAAACACCCCTTTCACTTGGATTGGGGCTAATCACTTCAAGCTGGGACCAGATCAGATCTTAAGGAGATGTGTTAGGGAAGAGGAAGTCTTTGAAATCCTCTTGGCCTACCATGATGGGCCTTGTGGAGGTCATTTTTCTGCTAAGAGAACAACTTTCAAAGCTCTACAAGATGGCTACTATTGGCCCATTCTCCACCAAGATGCTAGAAAGTATACCAACAGATGTGATCAAGCCCAGAGGATGGGAAAATCCACACCCAGGGATTAAATTCCTCTACAGCCCTAGGTGGCCTTTGATCTATTTGACAAGTGAGGCATGGATTTCATTGGTCCAATTGATCCACCATTAGGGCAGAAAAAGTACATCGTTGTGTGCACTAATTACTTGAGAAAGTGGGTTGAGTCAAATGTTGTCAAGGCTGCAATAAAGGAGAAAGTGGTTGATGTCTTAAGGGAAAATATCTTCTACAAATTTGGGTGCCCAAGCTAGATAGTCACCGATCAGGGAGGTTAATTCACATCACATCTGATCGAAAATCTTCTAAGGCAACATCATATCAAACACAAAATATCTACTGCCTATCACCCTTAGGAAAATGGGAAAGTAGAGGTTACAAATAGGGCATTGGAAAGCATCCTCACTAAGGTTGTGAGTAATAACAGGAGAGATTGGGTAGATAGATTAGTGGAGGCCACTTAGGCCTATAACACCACTTGGAAGACAACTGCTGGGTTCACTCCATATTATATGGTTTATGGAAAGAAAGGTCTTATTTCTAGTAAGTTTGAGTATAATACTTTGAGAATGACAACCCAATTGGACTTAGATGTCACCAAATAAAAAGAGGAGAGGCTACTCCAATTGAATGGCTTGGATGAGTTCAGAACGAAGGCCCTATTACACATTGAAGTTATACAATTTCAAAGGACAGTCTAGCATGATAGGAATATCAAGGATAATATTTTTCAAGAAGGGGGTTGGGCATTATTATATGATTATAGGTTCAAGGATTTCAAAGGAAAAGTAATGATAAGATGGTCAGGCCCATACCTGATAGAAAAATGTCATGACAATGGAGTTGTTCAAATCGGGACCATTGATGAGGAAGGGATTCCCTTGCTTGTCAATGGCTACAGGTTGAAGGTATATAGAAAACCTATGTCTAAGGAAGAATTCATTGGTATAATCAACATAGAAGTCAATGTGATTGGAAGTGTCGTAGCTTCCATTCCACAACATTTCTAAATATTTTTGAAAAAATAGAAATTAAAAGGCCTAGATGAAAATCTTTATGAGGCATCTGAGGTCAACTCCTGGGTTGAAAACCTCTTTGAGGCAGCCTAGGGACAAAAAAAAAGAGAAGAAAAATAATAAAGATCTCTTGGTGAAAACCTCTCTCGAGGAACCTAGGTAAGGCATACAAGTTGAAAACCTCCTCTGAGGTAGCCTATGGGTCTAAAAAAAATAAAACAAACAAACAAACAAAAAAACACAAGAAATGGATTTACACCATGTCTGCTATTTTTTTTTAATCATTTTGAAGGATTAAAGACAATGGCAAAATCCATAGCTATAGGGACAAAATTCTCAAGATTCCCTTCACTTCACCATCCATCAAATTCATATCCCTCATCCACACTCATGTGATCAACCCTCTCCACCATCCCATTAGCCCAAAATTCAAGTTTCACCCCCTCTGTGGATTGCTACAGGAAGGAACTATAAATTCTACAGGAAGGTCATGTAGTGCTAGAAGAGGGTTTTGAAAAGCTACAGAAGGGAGATCCGAGGAGAAGGATAGAAAAAATGACCTTGAAAAGAATCAATAAGGTTCCCCCACCATGGTCCACCATCCATCCATCACTCATCCATCCCATTTCATAAAAAAAAAATCACTAAAATTCCTCCACTCTATCTTACCCCTGTTAATTTTTTTGGAGAAACACACAGAGGACATCCTCTTCATTTATAAAAACCTACACCACTCCCTCAAAGTTATAGAATTATCCTAAAGAAATTTTACATCCTCTCTCATTACCCCCATGCAAATTGAAGATCCCAGAGGAAAATGAGAGGAATGCTACAGGAAGAAAGCCTCCTCCTGTAGCAGCCAATGCACACATCACATAAAGCAATAATATTTTTTTTTTTCTCATTAGTATGGGGGTGATGAAAATTTATGAGGTCACTCTACAATAGTCATATCACTCCCAACAGGAGTCTCCATCAGCAGTAGCAACTTGGACATTAACAAGGTACCTGCATACACAACAAACACAATAGTCAAATATCATGAGGAGAAATGAAGAAATACACATGAAAGAAACACAACAAGTCAACTCCCTTTATGACAATAATGTGATCCAACTCCAACATGAAAATCCATGAAACAATTTGATCAAGAAGTAGGCATAGATATGGAAAACTCTCACCTCCTCCCTATGTGTAAATAACGAAAATGTGTAAATGTCAAGAGGAGATGTTTTAATAAGATAGAGGTGGCCAGTTAACTTGACCACCCTCGACTAGTAAACTAAAAGTGATGGTAAGAACTCATGCAACATGGAGGTGTCACATCAGTCAAGTTGGGATCACAGATAGTGGGTTTATTACGAGAAAATAGGGAATAATTACTCCGTATGGGGACAATGGTCCAAAAGAGGAAACCTCATGTGACTACCAAGTCACCATATCGCTCCAAGCCTAAGCCAAAAATGGCATATTATGTACTAGGGCTCAAATTCTTTTGCATAATCGCTCATTTCAAAGACATTTAAGGATAGGATGAGCTTGGGGTCCCATCAAGGAGTTTCAAACCCTGTTATTCCATTGCTACAAGAGGAAGCTACAGGCAAGCCTGCAACTACTATAGGAGGGCCGAGAGACTGCTGTAGGAAGATTGAAAGGGTGAAGGAATGCTACAAAAGGTTGAATGGGTCTCCAAATTATTACCTTCATCCTAGACCACTTGATAAAATGTATGTGCCATCATATCCTTCATCCATCCATAATATTGTATGCAAGGTGCACTTATAAATCTATAGGCAGTAGTAGTCTAATTGTGAAATTGAAAGATCTTTTTGGGTTGCAGAGTAAAGGTAATGTAGGAAATTATCATCAACAAGGAATGTTAACTCACTGCTTCCACTAAATTATAAACTAAAGGTATTAAAACAAGTATCTCTCCGTCACTTAGCTAAAAACATAGAGAAGAGACAGGGAGAGGATTTTATATAAGGGAACCTTCAGGTACCAAAATAATCCATCTACACCCTCCTCTAATAGACATTTTTAGAAGACACCAGTGGCTAGGATTATTCGAATTTTTGAAAGGGTATGATGATGACATTGCCTTTGAATTTTCTGTGGCCTTGAAATCACAAACAAAAGACAGTGCCACCATTGTGGTGAAGGGGTTAATTATCTCACTCAACCCTGAACTAATTACCAGAGTGACAACCCTACGTCTAGGGATCAAATGGGGCAGAGAAGAAAAAACCAACAGTGCCACCTTTAGAAAGAACTTCTTCACTGCCAATTAAAATCATGTCAAGGACAAGAATGGAGTTAGGAGGGAAATCCTACCTTATCCTTGGGATGAGGTGGCCTACCATATCCTGAAATACATCTCTTGTGAGGGAAGGTTGAGTGTGGTCTATTCCTACCACTTTAGATTACTTCATGAACTCAAATTTCAAGTAGAATTGCCTCTTGCTCAAAGACTTAGTGTGCCATACTTCCTCCTAGATTCCATTAGGGACATGAGTCAAAAAGTGAGAGAGGGAAAACAACAACACCTAGGCCACCAAGACTTCATTAAAATGATAGTGGTGGATGCCTTAAAAAAATTGAGATACCTGTCCTTTGGTCCAAATTCACAGACATGGATAGAGAGGCCTTCATTGACACACAGACCCTAACACCAGGTGAGGCCCCAACCTCTAATGTTGGGGGAAGAGAGGGAAAAACATAGGAATAAGAAGAAGAAGAAGAAGAAGAAGAAGAAGAAGAAAGAAGGGGCAAGGATAGGAGGGGAAGAAGCAGTAGGTCAGAAGAAGAGGAAAGAGAAACAAATGCAAAGAGGACAGAGGAAGAACCAGATGAAGAGGGAGGAAAGGATCAATATGAAGAGGAATATGGGGAAAAATAGGAAAACTCAAGTCCTGAGAAGACCAATGAGCCCAGAGAAACAAAGATATCCCCTAAGCAAGCAAGTTTGTCTCCAGGACCCACTGAAATATAGGTAGATGCAACTTTAGATACCTTGAGCACCCGAGTCAAACCTAAGAAGAAGAGACAAAGGCAAGGCCCCCTATACTTTAAGACCAGGATCAAGCAAAGAATGCCAGAAACTCCCACAAAGGCCCCTATCACAATTGAAGAGTCCTAAAGCAAGAAAGAGGAGGTGGGGCCCTTTGAAAGAAAAATTGAAGAGGTCACCTCTCCAAAACCCATAACAAAGACTCCTATAGCATATGTAAGGAGGCCCACCACCAGATCAACCTCCTTCAAACATTCGAAGAAACCTACCACCCTCCAATAAGAAGAAAAGGGGAAGCAAGAGGAGGGGTAGAGTATGGTACAAGAAAAATAGAGTGTGCTATAAGAGGAGTAGAGGATGCTAGAGGAGGGGAACATGAACAACAAGAGGGGAAGAATGTGACACAACAACTACAAGAGGTAGCAACTTCCCCAAAACATTTGAGAGGGACTTCCCAAAGCTCCAAGAGCCTAGTCCACAACTTAGCCTAAGCTCCTATTATAAATTCATTGACAAAGGGAGAATTATTCCCCAAAAATTTGCAGTCCCACTTTTCTTTGAGCTAGAAGAAGAAAGAGACAAAACCCACATATGGATGAAAATTGCTAAGTCTAAGAAGGTGGAATATGTGGGCCTCATGGAAGAAAAGATACTTGAAATGGGCAAGGAATTAAGTGAGATAAGACAGATGGAGTCCATAATGAAGGAGAAACTATAAACATAAAATAGGTGGTTGAGGGAGAGCTGTAGGAGAAGGAAACTCAACTGGCCATAATGACAAGCCTATCCATGGAGGCATTACAATGCAGATAACCATCCAAGTATTATGCACTCTTTATCAAAGAGAAGTGGTTGTAATTACAAATCAAAACCTTAACACACCATGGGTCTATGCCATTTCAAGATTAAAAATAATTCACTGAATTCTGCAACCAAGCTTGCATGGAGGAAAAAGAGAAATTGGCTGAGTTTTACATTCATAACCTCACCTTGAATGATATGAATATTTTGGATCCCAATGCAAAATTTGGGGATACATAGCAGATGTCCTTAGCATCTTGGATGACTCATGAGGAGGCAAGAGCTAAGTAAGTAAAGAGATTCATGGAAAAGGAAGAAAAGGAACCATTATATATTAGGGCATAGCTAATGAGCCAAATGGCTGTCATTAGAAATAATAGCAACATCTCTAGTGATGATGGCCTACCACCCAAATACCTTGCCACCCAGAAACAAGACATATGACATTTTGAAGACACTCTCGGGTTGTTGGGGACAGAAAGCCATTAATCCTACTAGAGGAGATGGGATGCCTTACTCCACAGTCTCCAAATTAGAGAATATCACTCTCCTGAAAGGTTGAGGAATGCATTTGGAGAGGACACCCCTGTAAAAAATAATCATGCAAAGATTAAAATTCAATTGGATTGGACTCAAGCTCAGTCCACCCTTGTTGCTAGGCCTACATGAAGTAAGAAATGAAGAAGAGGAGAGGAAGGAGTGGACATAGATAGAAAAGAATGCATGCTTATGTCCCCAAGAATGCACACCATCTGAGGAACCTTGGGATGTCAGGGAGGCCACCAAGTCCATGAAATACATGGACATAGATGACTGAGTTTCTCAGAGGATGACCAACAACTTCAGTAGGGGGCGATGATGAGGCTCATCAATAGGTACATCATAAGGGTCATAATGCTATCCTCCAACTTTAGAACTATCTCTTTCTCACATTTATTTACAATTTTTTTTTATATTATGCTTAGTGAGAGGGGTAAAAGATGTTTTTATATATCATGTGGCCTAATATGGTATAAATGCAGGAAATGGAGCATTTTTTAGATGATTTCAATGTAGGAGCTCAGAGTAGACAACATGGAGATATTCTAGAAGGTTGTCCACCTCCTTAACTCCCTCAATCAGAAAAAATCAATGCACTCTCTCTCATTAGCTTGAGGTCATTGGCATCCAAGCAAGACGAGGTCATTAGAAGCCAAGCAAGTACAGCTAAAGAAGATCAAGATCCACCTTCTCGAGTTTTGGGAGACAAAAATTACTATTTTCTAGAGAGTTGTTAGTATCTACCCTCTTGTATAAATAAACATGTAAAATAGCTCATTAGGATTCGAACTTTGTTTTCATCTAGGAAGCTATCAAGATTAAGCACTTTATACTTTTATTTTTGACTGGTTATGTGATGTATTTGACATTGATGCAATGATAATGAGAAGTTTCTTATTGGTTAATCACTGAGTTAGTTTCAGAGGGCTGAGGCTCTTGGGTTTGGGCCCAACCTGAGTGGCTTAGGTCCCTCTTATGTATTGGGATTTATTTTTAGCTTAGAGTGCTTATTAGTTTTTTGCATTTCATTAGAACATAACCCCTCAAAATATTCTGATTGCAACCTATTTCTGATCTCTCCCATGGAAACATGAATGGAAGGATCTACAATCACAATCCAAAAATACTATGTTTATGATTTATTGGAAGAAGTTCTATGTTAGTCATCTTGTTTTCATGTGCTTACTGTAGCTTAAGAGTTGATTTATTGACTAGATCAGAGTTTTTGGCATAGATTAGATGGCACTAAATTCAACTAATCTTTTCCACTATTAGTTGTTTCATTTTGTCATTGATAAAAGGGTATGTGCATGTGATGTTGCAGGGTTGTTTTGATGTGTAGGAAAGGGGCCTTTCACCATCTCCATCTTCGAATTCTTCACCCTCTTTGATGAATCCCAAATTCTGTTCTTGAGATCATTCCCTTAGGTCACTGCGAGAAGTTCTCATGGTGCAAAACATGCCTTCCTAAGGTTTTGAGTTTTGCTAGGGGTGTTGGCCACCTTTCATCAATATAATCCAACCTCCATACACCTTAACATCCATTGAAATCATCATTCCTACCTACTAAACCTTATTAGAAACCTTCCTGTAGCATTACATGCCTTCCTGTAACAATACAGGGCACTTGTAGCAGCCTCCTGTAACATACCTGTAGAAGCCTATTCCACCATATGTTTTGACATGTGATGCAATTTTGAATTATTTTAGAAGTAGGTTGATGCCTAGATATGACTCCATTACCAAGGGAAACACCTAGGTCATGCCAACCATCCTTTTCCTTCACTACAAAATAGAATATCATTAGTTTCTTTAACACAGATTTAGTACAAATATAACATTGATTTATATGTGAAGTGTGAACTAGATAGATGATGCATAAAATCTTGAATTATGATTTGGTAGGTTAGTTTCCTATATACAAGTAGATTTGGAAGCTAGATGGTTGATGGCAAGATAATATAGTTCCCTTCTTGCAACTAGTGTAGCTCTTGTCTTTTCATGAATTGATTTAATAGCATTTACAGGTTAATAGCATTTACAAGTTGAGGTTTAAAAAACAAATTTCCTTTTTGTCATTAGAGATAGATTCTGAATTGCACTTTCATTAGTTAGTTTCCTTCTAATTTAGTATAAAGAATGGTCTTGGAGCACTATTGATCAAATGTCATAGTTGAGGGTGGCATGAGTTTCATCTACTGTGTATATAGAAATGTCACCTCGAAGTTTGTACGAACCCCGAGTTGATAAATAGAGTTGAGGAGCCCTTGGGAGATGCAACACTCTTGGTGAAATACTAGGGATCACCACTTGCCACATCAAATTCACTTGTGGGTCACACTTAACACAACTTCCCATGCAAATCATGAGTTTCCTTTAGGGAATATCTGGGTGTGCAAGCAATTTTCTCTTGGAAAACCTCATGGACCCCTAGATCCCTGGATATATCCGAATCACAACCATTCCACAACAGTAATATGGGCATAGTCCACATCTAGCTCCAGGCCTTGAAAACCTCGATGGGCCCCACATCTGAAGTCACCCTTTTCATGGGACATATCTAGATCAATTCAAATATGGAGCTTCCATGAAACACATAAACACAAAAGTCTTCGATGTTCAGATTCACAACTACTTCCGCTGGATGTAAAGTGAATTTGCGTCCAAGCTGTGAACACCTCTATGGGCCACCTCAGAGACCACCCTTTTCACGCGACATATCTAGATAATTTCACATCCAATGCTTCCACAAAATAGAAAAATACAAAAGTATCAATTGTATGGATTCCCGGATACATCTAATAGAAATGAATTGCATCTATCTCCAAGCCTTGAATACCTTGTCAGGCCCCACTAAGATATAACCCTTTTCGTGTAAGATATTCAAATCATTTTGTATCTAATGCTTCCACACAATGCATAATTAAAAAATTCCTAGATATTCAAATTCTCAGTTACATCCACTAGACAATGAAATGCATATGACACATATACAAGCCCTGTCAAGGACTTATCCAAACCTAGATACAAACCTGATTCTACAACATTCAATCTTAGAAATTCTAAGGGATTTCTAAGTATTTATCCCAAGTCATCAATGAAGTGAATTTTTGTTGTGAACATTGACTTCCTTAGAAATAAAATATTCATTCCATTTTTGGCATTATGATGCATGTGTTGTACTTGATGGAAACCCACTTGCAACAGAAAAACTCACTTGTACATG
>APFE031718576.1:216805-337801 GCA_000404065.3 Pinus taeda | reverse complement strand
TCAGAGCAGGTCCTTTGGTAGAAGCTTGATCGCTTGAAGGAGATCCATAGAACAATGGGAAAGAAGCTAAAGAAGAAATCACCTCAGAAGAAGAAGACATCTCAGAGGAACTAATATGTGGAAGCAAAACTTCAGATTCAGAATCACCTTAGAATGAAGATGAACAAGTAAAAGAACTATCAGGTATGAATTTTTTATCTTATGGTGATACATTTCTCCATCCATTTGAAGATGATGAAAGTGATAGCGAAACAACTAAATTTTATCTTATGGGTGAGGAAGAAATAGATCAAATAGAGGCGGAATTTAAAAGGCTTACAGACAAAATTAGAGATGAACAAGATCTATTGGACAAAAGGGAATGTGCCTCCAAAGAAGAAGCTACCAATATAAAAGCTCAACTAGAGGAAGGAAACAAGGTAAGGAAGAAATTCAAGGAAAAGGAAGATCAATGTTAGAAGCTACAGGATGAAGTGACATCATTAAGAAATGAAGTAAATGAAAGGAGCACAACAATCAAGAAACTCAGAGATAGATCCAGTGACTATGAAAGTCTTGAAGCTAAGATCCTCTCGCTAAAAGAAGATCTTGAAGAATCAAATAAGCAGAATAAATAACTACTCCAAGCTCTTGAAAAACAAGAAAACAAATTTCTTGAATTAAGACATCAGTTGGAAGAAGGAAGAAAAGCTGAAGGAATCATGAAGAAGCAGTATCCTGAAAAGGAAGAGAAGCATCAGGTTGAGGTAAATATTCTAAAAGATAAATTAGAAGAAAAGGATAAGCTCTTACAATTTCAAGATAGTACTAAGATCTTGGATGATATTCTTAGTAGTCAAAGGTCTCCTGCTATCAAAACTGGTCTTGCTTTTCATGAATCTGTTGAAGGTGAATCTAGTTCACAAAGTAAGACAAGGAACTCTAATGCAAAATCTGAAATGCTCAACAAGGAAATGAGAGGTCAATCCCATCATGAACCAAGGGAATAAATTCTTCAAAGAAAAATCTGTTACTCCTAACTATGGAAGTGATAGTCGGTTATTTCCTGAAATGAATAATGTTGAATGTTATGTATGTCATAATTTTGGACATGTTGCAACTAGATGCAGAAGAAGAATGGTTCAAGACCATTACACAGAAAGATCATCATGTTCCAGGTACTTTAAGGGATATTGTTTTGCTTGCAATATGTTTGGTCACAAAGCCATTGACTGCTATAGAAGGAATATGAAACATATGAGATGTTATGCATGTAACAAGCTTGGACATATAGCAAAGGAATGCAGGAACAAAGTACAGGCACCATACCAAAAGGAGAAAACATCATTACCCTTGAAGATATGGAATAAGAAGGAAGTACAGTTAGAAAGATGTGGCACAACACACTGTATAGACATGACAGACTTAGAGGGAGCTGAAAGTGTGAAACTTCAGTGTTCTAAATCTCATACACAAGTTTCATGAAGCAAAGTTGCGTATATACGCGAGTTAGACACTGCACAGTCGCGTATATGTTAATTTGAGGAAAAGAAATGGGACAAACTCAGGAAAAAGGGTCTGATATGGTTCAATCAATTATTTACTCTATTTGATGATGGTTACAATCTGCTAATAATGTGTGGAAATGTATTGATACTCATAAAATGTTGTTTTTGATCCTCACAAGTTAACTTGATGTATATATGATTGATGATGATGCCTTGATACTTCTTGCTGACATATGCATGATCAGATCTAACAGTGAACAGATGGAAGAGGTTCAGGGGGAGAACATGCTATGCTTCTAATAAATCATTGTTGGCATTATGCTTATAAGTCTTTAGTACCTAATCAATGATGATGATGCTTATATGGCTAAAGGATACATCTTGCTATGATATGGTTATGAGTTGCCCATGACAAAATCTCATATGATTCTTGGGGTCACATAGTTGGTGTTCAGATCAAATTTGTGGATGTTTCTCTAATGATGCATATATGTTGCTTACATGGTGATCTTCATAAGGATAAGGAGAATTACAAATCTTGAATACACAACTTCATTATTTGATGATGAGTCACTCATATGCTGCTATCGTCATGCCTTCAAAGATGCATAAAGATCATATAATTCAGTTATGATGCAGGATTCCTATAGTTCTTGGCTCTCACATGGTTGAGGATTGTCGCTGTTGATGATATCAAGAAGTATTGACAAAATATCTTGAGCTTAAAGTTTGCTAGATACATAGTGCTATATACAATATGCTAGATACATGGATGATTACTCAAAGTTGCATTGTTGGTTGGCCAAGATAATGGAGTTATTGCAGGTCACATGAAGACATAGCTATTTGAAGACATGATGATGATGAGTTCTTACCTATATGATGATAGTTTGATATTCACATATGTTGATTGATGCTTATCAGATGTGGGATGTTCCCGAGTGATGATACATGGATGATATAAAATATCATGTAGATCTTGATGATGATGTGATGACTATGGTGTTTTTCACATATGATATAATGTGAATAATTTTGTATGACATATGAAGAATTGAGTCATGGAAGGTTATGATAATGCTCAAGATCAAGAGGATGAGTTGACATCTATATGCAGACATACCTTGTCACAGGTTGATGATATCTACACTAATGGACATATACAGGTTGCTGGTTTGGATGCTGTTGACAGATGCTTATGGAGCAGATCATACATTGTGTATGATAGTTGCTGATGACTATCATGGTCTTGTTTATGTTGACACCTAGTCTTAAGGATTGGGTGAACAATTGTAAATAATGTAAATGTAAATAAATAATAGAGAAGACAGAGAGTCAGGAGATGAACCGAATAGTCACTCCCTCTTGTATATAACAATGAATAACCGGAATAAATGATATAGAGAGTTTTTGTTTTGAGGAGTTATATCCTGGTCTGAAATGGTATCACAGCAGGTGCCATTTTTGGCCTTTGTTTTAATTTTTAACTCCTTCACTCTTTGTTTTGCATCTCTTGTAGGCTGACATTTTTGTCAGATCTCTGCGAATGCCCATTGTTTAAATACTTTGTTGTTGTGTTAAATAGTAATGTAATGGCTTGATTTTGTTGTTGACCTTTCATTTGAAGAACAACATGTAATTGTTTATATTTTTTACCGTATTTACCACATTCACCATATTTCATCATCGTTTGATATATTCACCGCTGCATCTTTTTTGCTATTGCTTGACACACTTATCGAACCCCACTCGGACATAGTTCCCGAGATTTTACGGGCTCAATCTAGATTGTAGATCTCTTGACCTCAGATTTGATGGACCACATCAATATCACACAACCCTCATGCTCGACCGTTACTCATGCGATATAAGTGGTTTCTTCTCTCTCCTTAGAACGACATGTCCATTGTTCTATGGAATCGTGTGCTCCCTGCCCCAAACCGCTTATCACCTTGAGCCCGTGCGATATACCATTTACCGCCCTAAAAATGCTCTTCGGTAACTGTTAACGATTGGACTTTGTCCAACGGTCCTCCTCCACATTTGTTATTTCTCTGCTCATCCGCTGCTCATTATCCATTGTTCATTTCTGCCATAGACAGTTATAGTTGGACTCTGATACTTGTATTCGGGTGAACGTTGAACGTTGAAGTATTACGTTGTTCGATATGCATTCAATCATATCTATTGCGGGAATAACTCTCACCGGAAAAGAGAATTATCCAGAATGGTTAAGGAAACTCCAACACACTCTTATTTTTAATGAGCCGTGGAAGGAGTGTGTGTTGGAGAAGGAGATAAGGACCCTGTTGAACCTACCTCTGACAAAGAGCTCACCATATGGGAGAATAAAAATAGCAAAGCATATGCATTGATCGCTACATCTATAAGTGAAGAGGTGAGTCAACACATCAAACCATTATCAATTGCATTTGAAGCGTTACAAAAGCTGAAAGAACTCTATGACTCACACTCTGCACTTGAAATTGTTCAACTCATGATTAAACTCTTCACCCTTGAATTACAAAATAATGATCCTCTTTCTCTGGCATCCGAAGTAAAATCAATAATGCATGATATTAAAGCCACTAAGGTTGAAATGGATATTCCTCTGATTTCTTTTCTCAAGGCACTGTATCCTACTTACTCTAATTATCTTGAGTCATTACAAGCAAATAGAAATCTCAAAGATATTACCTTTGACTGCCTTGTGAAAAAAATTGCTCAAAGAGAGAAAGATTTTGGAAAGAAAACAACCCCTGAATCTTCTGAAGAGGCTGTGCCTTGCTCATAAAGAAAATAATCCTGCTTAAGAGTCTTCCAGAGGAAGAGGTGGTCATGGAGGAAGAGGAAGATATTTCAGAGGCAGGGGGGCAGACACTCTCAAGGAGAAAAGTCAGATTTGCACTACATATGCTGTAAAAGAAATGGATCACATGATGCCTCCACATGCAAGATACCTTGGGATAAAATTGAGCAGTAAAGAAACCAACAGAAAGGTAAAACTAATGACACAGACAAAGGTAAAGCACCTGAATCATCTCATTATGTTGTGGCACAATGTAATATTGGAGTAAATGAAGAGTTATTTAATCCTTCATTTGCTTCATGGAAAATTGATTGGTTGCTTGACTCAGGAGAAACTTGTGACATGACTCATAGAAAATATTTTTTTGAAGAATTCACTGACAATGTTGATGGAGTAGTATACTTTGCAGACGAATCAAAACTCAAGCCATTAGGGCTTGGCACAATCAGGCTTAAATTGCCTGGTCTTCCAAACTTTCTTCTACATCATGTTCTATATCTCCCACAACTAAGGAGAAAATTGATGTCCTTGGTCCACATCCACCAGCAAGATCACTCCATTCATATGTTTGATGGCAAGCTTGAGGTAAGAAAAAAATTTGACCACTCACTTGTCATGAGGGGAATAGAAGAGAAAGGCTCCTCAAGTTGTAAGGTACCTCTGCTCGTACACGACATTTCTCATGCAATTCTCATTATGAAGAAGGTACACTTCCACCAAGTTTATTATGGCATGATAGGTTTGGAAATTTGAACTATGACAGCCTCCGCTTGTTGAAGAAAAATGGTGTTGTTGGATTGCTTACAATTCCTAGGAAACTTAAGCAATGTGATGCTTGTATTCTAGGAAAACATAGCAAACAACAATTCTATGATTCACATTCCAAAGCACATAGAAAACTTGAACTCATTCATTCAGATTTATGTGGTCTAATGCCCGTCTCTTCTGCAAATGGAAATAAATATATGATGACATTTATTGATGACTACACCAGAATGTGTTGGGTATATTTATTGAAGAACAAATCTGATGCTTTTCAAACATTCAAGAACCTTCATGCATGGATTGAAAATGATGCACAAACTCATATTGGCTCTATTTGCACTGATAATGGAAAAGAATACACTTCAAATGAATTTGAAAACTATCTTCGCCAACATGGTATCAAACATCAAACAACTATGCCTTATAATTCCCAATAGAATGGAGTAGCTGAAAGAATGAATAGGACAATCTTAAATATGGTACACTCCATGCTCTTCTTCAAAAATGTAAAAGTAATGTTTTAGGCTGATGCTGTTCTATGTGCTGTATATATAAAGAATAGATGTCCATCTAATGCTATTAGAAACAAGACTCCTTATGAAATGTGGTATGGGCACATTCCTTCGGTAAAGAATCTCAGGGTCCTTGGTTCCACCTGTTATGCCTTGATACCAAAGGTACATAGAAACAAACTTGGTGCAAGAAGTCGATAGTGTATCTTCCTGGGGTATTCAAACACCTCCAAAGCATACCATCTCTATGATGAAATCAACAAAAAGTTTGTGGTGTCTAGAGATGTAATCTTTCTTGAATCATCCAAAACTGACAATGTTGTTGAAAGACAACTTGATCGCTTGGATATATTCAAAAGTACAAAGTCATTTCAAGAATTTGATAATAATATTTCACAACTTGAAGGGGGGATTCCTATACTAGATCAACCTGTGGAATCTTCTTCAGAACCACTCTCTCCCCTGCATGAATCTCCAACAACAGATGATGCTTTGAGTGATGTGATTGACAGAATTGGGAGACTCAATATTGATTCAGTCCCAACTCAGTCAACGGAGCAGCCTGAACCATTTGAGAAAGGTCCCCCAAAGTGGTTGACAAAGACACTTGAAAGTGTTCATCCTGATGAGGTTGGAAAGATAGGAACTAGAAATTCAAATCAGAAAAATGGAGATAATATAGATGACTCTGATTCACCAGTTGATATGGATGTTTCTTATGATTGTGAATTGAATTTGTCTACAGATTTTGAACCAAATTCCTTCAAAGAAGTTGCTTCTTGTGATGAATGGAAAGAAGCAATGTAAAAGGAGTATGATGCTCTGATAAAGAATGGAACTTGGAAGCTGGTTGATCCTCCTTTGGGAACCAAACCAATTGGCTGCAAGTGGGTCTACAAGAACAAGTATAAAGCTGATGGCTCACTTGACAAGCACAAAGCCGAGCTTGTGGAAAAAGGTTTTGTACATAAGGAAGGGGTCGATTATGAGGATAATTTTTCCCCCATAGCAAAATGGGCCACCATCTAGAGACTCTTTTCCCTAACAGCTCAAATCGGTTGAAAAGTCCATCAAATGGATGTAAAAACGGCTTTCTTGAATGGATATCTAAAAGAGAACGTTTTTATGTCCCAGCATGAAGGATTTTCTATGGAAGGACATGAACATAAAGTATGCAAAATTGTGAAATACCTATATGGCCTCAAACAAGCACCACGAGCCTGGTATGAAAAATTAACTGAGCATCTTCTGAAACTCAATTTCAAACATTATGATCTTGATGATGCAACTCTGTTTGTAAAGAAGGTTGGAAAAACAGTTGTATATCTTGTGGTATATGTATATGATCTTTTGATGACAGGGAACAATGAAAGCTACATTGCATCCATAAAGAAGGAATTGAAGAAAGGTTTTGAAATTATTGATTTGGGCTATGTTCATTACTATCTTGGTATTGAAGTAACTCAACATCCAAAGTCCATATTCCTTTCTCAAAAGAAGTACATTGGAGATCTGTTGAAAAATTTTGGCATGACTGAATGCAATCCTTTGACTACTCCAATGGAACAAAACTTAAAGCTGACATCCATTCAAGGAAAAGAATTTGAGGATGCAATAAAGTATATACAACTTGTAGGAAGTCTTAACTACTTGACTGCCACCAAACCAGACATTTCATTTGCTGTTGGAATCCTCTCCAGGTTTATGCAAAAACCATGTGAGGGACATTGGTCTACTGCAAAAAGAGTTCTAAGGTACTTGAAGGGAACTCAAGACTTTGGAATTAAGTATACACAGGTGAGTGACTTCAACTTGATTGGATACGTTGATTCAAACCTCGATGGAGATAAAGAAATGGGGGTATCTACTTCTGGCTATGCTATGAGTCTTGGATCAAGAGATGTCTCCTGGAGATCATGCAAATAGTTAGTTCCAACAGATTCCACAATAGAGGCAGAATACGTGGCAGCAGCTGAAGCAACAAAAGAAATTGTGTGGCTCAGGAAAATTCTTGAAGATTTGCAAGTAAAACAAGTACAATCAACTCCACTCATGATTGACAATACATCTGCAATAAAGTTGGCCAAGAACCCAAAGTTCCATGATCGAACAAAGCACATCAATACTAAATATCATTTGATTCAACATCATGTTGAGGCCAAAACAATCCATCTCCGTCATTGTTCCACTAATGAGCAAATTGCAGACATCCTCACCAAAGCACTTGGAAGAGAAAAGCTTGAAAGATTCAGAACAATGCTTGGACTCACCAACACTCTTTAGATTAAGGGGGGGAATGTTGACACTTAATCTTAAGGATTGGGTGAACAACTATAAATAATGTAAATGTAAATAAATAATAGAGAAACAGAGAGTCAGGAGATGAACCAAACAGTCACTCCCTCTTGTATATAACAATGAATAACCTGAACGAATGATATAGAGAGTTTCTGTTTTGAGGAGTTATATCCTCGTCTGACAGTTTAGATATTTGGTCTCTATTATAAATATCATGTATATCATTCGATGTAAAGGTCATATCAAGACCCATGATGTAATAGTTGTCTCTGTCTATTGTAGTCTTTTGATGAATCCCTTTTGGTCATATGATGTAATTTGTACCCCCACTATGCATGGGAAGGATGATGTAATATTTTAGTCATGTATAAACAATTGGTATCTGGTATATCCCCACTTGGTTGGATGGACGAGTCAAGTTTATCCTCACTTGGTTGGGAGAATGAATGTATGTATGAGCCATTGGTGATTGGAAGGTCAAACTCACAAAGTTGAGTTATAGAGTCATGTTATTTTCTTGAAACTCTGCATGTGCTTAGGGGGAGCATGGATGATATAGTACATCTCAGCATGAACAAAGGGTGAGTTCAATCAAAGAATTCAACATGTGCCTAGGGGGAGCATGATTAATATTCAGCTATTCAAATATGAAAGTCTTCTGCTCTTAGGGGAGAAGATCTTGGTCCGCCCATTGCCCTTGATGTCAAAGGGGGAGAGTGACTTGGTGTTGTTGTTGCCATCAAGTCCAAAGGGGGAGATTGTTGGCATTATGATGCATGTGTTGTACTTGATGGCAACCCACTTGCAACAGAACAACTCACTTGTACATGGTAACTAGATGAATCTATAGAAGAGATATCAGATGTGACAGAATGCATGACATTAGTATTTATAGATGTGATGAAATGCAGGGCAGCTTCAAGGAATTTGTTCAGAAGGCAACTCTCTCAGATGAAAGATCACAATATAGCAGGCAAACAACAAGAATGAAGAAAGAAAGGTATACACAGGTTCATTATATACAAAGGCATGTATATCGTACACATGCACTTTCACAGAGGGAAAGGCACATACATGTTGGAAAACTAAGTTTTGGTCCATGGTATTTTGGTATTGGTCCATGGTATTTGGTCCGAGGTATTGAACCTAGGTATTGGGTTCAAGGTATTGGTCCTACGTGGTTTTGGACCATGGTACTGAGAAAGGCCCAAGACTATAAAAGGAGAAGAATATCATTAGGCCAAAAAAAAGTGTGCAAGTCTCGAATATCTGATGTAATGTGAGATCCAATATGTAGGTTATGGGTTTACGATGCTTTGCTTGATTTGAGCCAAGGAGGAATCTTAGCGGTTGATGGAGGAAAAGATCTAATGATGGATCAAGATCTTATGTCTTGGAATGAATCATCTCTATATGATCTATATATTGACGCATGTGATGTTTTGTAAATATTATGATCTAGGTATCACTGAAGTCTGGAATAGCTGCAAAATTATGAATAAATATTTACAGATGTATACGTTGGTTGACTTTGATAAAAGCGCGTATATACATAGGTTATACACATCTAAGTAGCGTATATCATATGAACTATGATGTTTGAATTTACAAGTGGTTCTAGTTGTTGATGTAAAGTTCTAAGTTCTGGTGACTGTTTACTAGTGACAATGTTCTGCATATTCAGATTGGTTGATTGTGATTAGCTTCAGTATTGATGGATGAGATCTAATAATGGATCAAGATCATAATGACTTATCATTATGTGATTTGATGGACTAGATATAGTTGCTAACACATGTATTATCCTTTTGCATGTAATGATCTGGGTATGTCTGAAGTCGGGAAGTGCAGCGAAGTTATAAGTAAGTATTTGATGACATATACACTGGTTCGCTTTGGTGAAGTTGCGTATACATGCTGGTTTGGATCTTCCAAGTAGCGTATGCATTCTGATGCATGGTTTTGATGATACAGTTAGCTTTAAATATTGTTGCAGAGTTCTGGGTTCTGCTCTGTGTTCTGGTGACTGTGTTTTGATGACAGGGTTTCAGTGATTAAGTTGTTGGGTGATTTAGAGAGTAATGATTGAGTATTCAATGAATGGGTAATGCAATAGTTGTATTATAGTGGTGATTTATTTTGAGCTTCAATGTTGTTGATGGTTCCAGTATGAAAATTGGATGAAACGTGGCCTTCAGATTATGGTGTTGTGTTCCAAGAGTGTCCAGTCTGAAAATTTATGAAACGTGGTACCTGGAGGAAGAAATAAGGTCGTAGCCTTTTGTAGGTCGGCACCTACGTACTAGTAAATATATCAGCTAGTACAAGAGCTAAGGGGTTGTAGCTCCCTTCCAGTAGAAGCTGGAGAATGAAAGAAGGTTGTAGCCTTCTGCAGGTAGAAGCCTGCGTACTAGTATGAGTCTGCACTAGTACATTGTTGTAAATAGATTTTCTTATTATTAAAAGAAGACGGAGACGACAAAAACAGGTGGCTTTTACCCACATTGGGTTTCCACCTTACATCTTGGTGTTCATGTGTGATTCTTATGTGTGATGGTTCTTTCTGTTATTAATTGCACACGGTTACTGTTTAATAAAGAGCTGATACTCAGATTAAAGATCAACATATGATGAATTAACATAATCATTAGTTTGTTGGATATACGCTTGTTTCCTTAAGCACAGTTGTGTACACACGCGGGTTGCCTTCATTGAAGTAGCGTATATGAAATTGAGTAAGAAAAGAAAAAGATTATTTACTTGACTAATACTGATTCAGCCCCCCTCTCCCAGTATTGTTTCCAACAATTTCATTCCATCACTAGCATTCCAACATTTACATTGTCATAAAATGAGCATTAAGGCTATTAGCATGCCTTCTAACAAGGATAAGAGAAAACCTAGTCATGGCTAACACTTCCCTATAATTTCAAACACAACATCATATTAACTCATGGAATGGGTCCCAAGAAACACTATTAGATTCACTGCTATATTATACATTATATCATTTACATTCCTTCACTAGGAGAGACAACCAACAATATGTAAGCATACAAATCTATGGTACACATAACATAAAAAACCATGACAAATATTACATAGTGATAGTCGGTTGATCATGTTAAACAATCATACATAAACATATAAATGAATTTGCAACTCAAGAACATATTATAAAACATAGGATATACAAGCCCTTCAACCATGAGAACACTCATATCAATATTTAATTATAAACAACTAGGAATATCATATTCCTCCATTCAAAAAGTTGATACATTTGTTGTCACATCTCACAACACATCACTCATCATTAATTGTACTACATGTGTACAAGTAAATGTACTTGTATTATTCTCTTAAGTGACTGGAAATTGAGGGAGTGACTTCAACTCTCCACCCAACCATAAGCCAACTACATTGCAATATTTCTTCTAGCTGACCACCCTTGATCTAGATTCAGATTCTGAAGAGTTAAGTGCTCAATGGTATTCATACTAATACTAGTCAACCAAATAATCAAGAAGAGGAGTCCACTACCTAGGTGGTTTTTCAACTACCTCTAGTAGTAGGCACCACGACATCACTTTTTTCAAATCGAAATCAAGTCAACAGATCAATAGGGAGAAGCACCCACTATCTTAATGGAATGTTAACTACCTCCATTAATAAGAACCACAATGACCTTTACCCCTACAGAAATCAATCACATGGATTCAACTAAGTCTCAGTGAGTTACAATTCAGTTCCAGGAGAATGAATGCACTATCTGGTTTGTTTATCAGCTAACTTCTCTAAGCTAGCACTGCAGGAGTCAAGAGCCCACTATCCAAGTGGTTTATCAACTTAGTGAGTAAGCACATAAGTGGTTTATCAACCCCAAGGCTAGCACATACTGTTTTATCATTCCTTCTAGCAAGCACCTGGGTGTTTTAGCCTATCAAGTGGTTTATTAGCCCTTCAAAAAGCATCCTAGTGGTTTATCAAGCCCAAGGGCAACATTGAGTTTTTCAACTCTGTTGAATTCTCACTGTCAAACCTATTCATAGAAACATACACTATCCTTAAAAAAACATAGGGAATACTATCCCAAAATCATAACATAGGTAAGAAAAGGTTATTTCTCCCTAACACATCCATGTACATTTCCAATTTTGCGCTCTGCATCCTTTGTCACTTCTCATGTGTTGTTATTTCTCCTATGAGTTATCTATTGCTCTGATACCACTACGTAGTCTATCTATGCATCCTATTGCATCTATGTAGAACCACACCCTTGTCTCCCATTGGGCATTTTCTTCAAATCCCTTCCTTGTGTTTTAACCACACCCACACATTCCATGAGAACTAAGACTACATGGGCTTGTCCTTCACTCGAGAAGCCCATACCCAAATTCAATGCTTGCACCAGTAAATCCATAAATCCATCAAGGAAATAGGTGGTGAAATAAATATAGTGGCTTGGATTTACAAGAAACTCCTCCTCCTCAAACATTTGAATCCATGTCCACTTGTCTTAGCTAGTCAATGTTCACATTTCCAAATTATTTACATCAATTCATATAAATATTTACGAGAGGGATAAAAGAAAGGGTTGTCACATTGTCTATATATTATATCTTGCTGGACTAGCCCAAATATGTGATTTATTATGCATTGAGAGCAAGGGGATAGAGTCCCCCCCCCCCCCCCCCCCCCCCCCCCCCCAACAAAAAAGAAAGAAGAGAGAAAAGGTGGTTTTTTTGCGTCCATTTTAGTGGTTTTTGGCACACAATTTTCGATTTGGCATGTTTGTGCATCCCAGTGGTTCAACCCATGAATTTATAATTCCAGTTAAGGAAATAAGGTTATAATCTAATTTAGGTTAATGGATTATGAGTTTAGGATGTTGTAGGGTTATATATATTGTATTGTAAACACAAAAGTTGATTGATGATTAAAACATCAGAGGTGTTGCTCTAAACAATTTGTTGGTTTCTTGATTTGGGTTTCTAGGGTAAATATCTATGTAACATGTGATTTTCATTGTTTTACTTTTTTTTTTTTTGATATAAATACTTTGAGTATGCATTGCATTACTATATAAGGTATAAATCTTACAAAATACTTTTGAGATTCATTAGAGGAAAGAATAATGCTTGGAATATTTAAAATGGATACATACTTTGGGATATGGTTTTTTTGAAATGTGACTTTTAATTTCCTTGAAAAAAATGTAATAATTTTTTTTCCCTTGTCCCTGGCTTATAGGTTTTCAAATTACAGTTCCACCCTCCTCTAATGAAGATTTATTTTATTTTATTTTATGTTATTTTATTTTTATTTCTCTTCTTGGTCTCGCACTCTTCCCTATTGTTGGGGATATCATTGTTACTATATCCTTCTCAAATGTGGTTGTGTCCTTTAACATTATTATTAACTCTATAGATAGAGTGTATTTGGTTATATGATGTAGATCCAAAAAAATACACATTTATATCAATCAATTATGCATGCTCGTTTTGTTGAGAAATCTAGAGGGCTACAATTAGGATTGTTTCTCTTAAACTTGATAATTGCTTGTGATGTATTTTTAATTTTTCTTGATTATTAGCTTCTCTTATTATTATTTTATTCTTATCATCAAACAACTACCAAAACAATAAGATCAATAGTAGACAAGAACACAATATGTAGGCTACAATCCAGGGCCAAAACCTCTCCACTTGAGAGGAAAACCCACAAATCTCTTCTCTTCTTATAGATTATTCAAAATTCCAAGACCTCTAGACCAAGACCAATAACCTTCCAAGACCAAGCCACATATTATTGATGGTGTGCTTCTTCTATCCAAGTCCAACCCAATCAAATCTCTTCCAGTTTCATGATTTCAACCCCCAGCTACAGAATTTTGGCCTCCACTACAGGTCTAAATTTTTCGGCCCCTGCAACAATTGTTGCTTCGACATATGTGAGTAATTTTAGGGCTTATAAGACTTCCTTTGACCTTTGTTTGGGTTTATTATCCTTCTAGGGTTTGTAGGTGACCTAAGAGTCCTTTATTTGACCTTCTTTCCGCAACTTTCACAACTTCGACCTTGTAGATGCAAAACCTTAGTCTTCCTTTCGCATGTGAGAGAGAGAGAGAGAGAGAAATAACCCAAGAATTTTTCATTCATCCTTCTATCCTTATTCTATTTCATTTCTTCTTCTTCTCCTTCATTTGGATGATCAGAAATGAGTGAGTGTCCATATGAGGTCGAGTACCCTCCTTTATATAGGCTTCCAAGGAGGACGACATGCCCTAATGAGGACGACTTCTTAGCTTCCAAGTTGACTTGGTCTTGGAGGGTATTTTGAAACTTTTAAATACAAAAATAATTATTTTGACATATTACAATGTTCCCAATGGGGTCTTCTTCATACGATAATTACTATATTGACTTCTTAATTCTAGGAAAAACCATAGAAGCACTCAATGGGTGGTTGACTTCTAATTAAAATGACCTTGACCATGAAACCCATGCTACAAAAATAACAATAATAAATTTTCTTTCTTTTTACAATATATAATAATGAAGAGTACTTTTCACATTTATGAAGACTGAACCTAGTTACACATTTCATCACTCCCTCCTAACTAGGGAGGTATTCATAATGGTACATGTACATTCTCAAACTGATGAGATCTCATAAGAAGAGTTGGATTGGTAAGCCATATTATAATCTATCATTTCATCTTATCTCTTTTCATCTCATTACTAACCATCATTGTCACATAGAAAGGACATAACTAACAACTCTATCTCTCCACAAGATTAGAGCACAATGCTGGTGAGACCAATGACCGATAGACACCACCATCATTGTCTCTCAAGGCACATACCCCACTTGGGTGTTCAAAAGGTATGTCCTTTTAGGAAATTCCTGTCTTGGAATAACACATCCTCAAGGAATTTCCTCTTCGATTACTTTTACCTATTGGATGTCCTACCTCATCCTCAAAGAGTATAGGAAACTAGATTCTTACCCAATCCTCCATTCTTTCTCCACAAAGTGAAGACAAGAACGATGTGTCTATCTATCCCTCTCAACTAGGGAGGATATATTAACCAATCCAAGCTTGTATCTCAAATACATAAACTTCTTATTAAGCATTGGGGGTTTTCGCAGTGCATTATATTAGATATCATTTTTTGGGATTCAACAACATTAAGTAAGTCATTCATCTATGACCATTTCCATGAGAGGTAGTCATAATTACCTAATTTTTCATGATTTTTGAATAGTCCACTTAGCACTCATTGCATTAGATTCATCTATGACCATTTCCATGAGAGGTAGTCATAACTGACTAATTTCTCATGATTTTTGAATAGTCCATTTAGCACTCATTGCATCGGGTGATGCTCACAGGGGTGGAGAAGTGGGATTGAAACTAGTGAAATAAATCACATAGCATCAATCATCACTTCCAGGGCTTGCACCCAGTAACTAGGACTTCCCTGGAGGTCACCCATCCCAGATCACCTCTGGCTCAAGCGTGCTTAACTATAGTGTTTTCCCCACAATCAAGCCCACTTATCTTTCTACCCCATTTGCAAAACCTTAGCAAGTATTATGCCTCATTGAATGGTTCATGAGGCACAATACTTGCTAAGGTTTTGCAAATGGGGTAGCAAGCTAAGTGGGATTTATTGTGGGGGAAACTCCACAGTTAAGCACGCTTGAGCTAGAGGTGATCTGGGATGGGTGACCTCCCAGGAAGTCTTGGTTACCTGGTGAAAGCCCTAGAATTGATGATTGATGCTATGTAATTTATTTCACTAGTTTCAATCCCACTTCTTCACCCCTGTGAGCATCACCCGATGCAATGAGTGCTAAGTGGACTATTCAAAAATCATGAGAAATTAGCTAGTTATGACTACCTCTCATGGAAATGGTCAGATGAATGACTTACTTAACGCAGTTGAATCCGTGCTAAGTGGACTATTAAAAAATCATGAGAAATTATCCAGTTATGACTATCTCTCATGGAAATGGTCATAGATGAATGAATTAATTAACGCAGTTGAATTCAAAAAAATGATATCTAACTTCTTATTAGGAAGATATTTTGTCAAAATTTCAGCTACCTTCTCACAGATGGAGATATATTGTAGTTGTGATACTCCATCTTGCACCAACTTTTGTATGTAATGATACTTGTTACTTATGTGATTTGTCTTTCCTTGCAAAATGGAGTCTTCAAAAAACCTTATGCAAATGGTGTTATCACAATGTATAACCATAGGGTCCATTGGTCCTTCAAACAGGTCAGACAAAAACTTCCTCAACCAGACATCTTCTCTGCTTACTTCACATGCTACCATGTATTCAGCCTCAACACTACTCAAAGAAATTGACTCTTGCTTTCTACTCGTCCATGATACCATAGAGGATCCAAAACTAAAGTATCTCCCAGTAGTGCTTCTTCCATTTGTCACACGACCTCCCCAATTAGAATATGTATATCAAATCAATTTGACATTATTCTTTCTATCATACTTCAGGTAGTAATGGGTTGTTAGTATATTCTTGGCTATTATCCAATGGTCATACTTGGGCTTTATTTGGAACTGATTGAGAATATTCATTGCAAAAAAAATGTATGGTTGAGTATTCACCAAATACATCAGAGAGCCAACCAATTGCATATACCTTGTTAGATCCACGGGGCTTGAATTAGAACTTCTTAGCCTCTTCAAATTTGTGATCATAAGGGTTGTCATAGGTTTGCAATATATCATGTCAGACCTTTGCAACATATTAATCACATATTTTCCTTGACCTAGATATATCTCATTAGGTCCTTTCCAAACTTCCAACCCCAAGTAATAATGCATCAACCCTAGATCCTTCATATTAAGTTCTGCTGCCAATTTCTTTTTGCACTCTTGAATATGACCTTCCACACTTGTCATGAGAAGATCGTCCACATATAGAAGAATGATTATGGGCTCACCCTTCACAACCTCGATATACATATTCAGATAAGAAAAACTATTCAAGAAGCCCAATCTTTGTAGATATGTGTCCATCCTTTCATTCCAAGCCCTTGGTGCTTGCTTAAGGCCATAAAGTTCCTTCTTCAACTTGCAAATATGAGACTCTCTATCATTCACTTCAAATCCTAAGGGTTTTTCTATATAGAATTATTTATCAATAGTACCATTCAGGAATGTTGTCTTGACATCCATTTGATGGATGTTCCATCCCATTGATGTTTCCAAAGAGACCAACGATCATATAATTGTATACCTAGTTGTAGGTGCAAATGTTTCTTCATAATCAATGCCTTCTTGTCGGGAAAAAAACCCTAGCCACAAATATTTCCTTATATTTATCAATACTTCCATCTGTCAAAAGTTTAATCTTGTAGAGCCACTTGGAAGTCACCACATATTTGTCTTCAGGCCTGGGAACAATTTCCCAAACTCCATTCTTCATTATTGATTGATATTCTTCATTCATAACATCTTTCCATTCTTGATGTTTGGCAACATCTTCAAAGGTGGATGGTTATGCTTTAATTAACTTTGTTAAATAGGTTGTTGTTGGGGAAATTATATGAATGATATATCGCCACAAATTAAATTATCAACTAGGGAATCGTAATTAGTAGAGATAATGCACTATATATGTCGATAACAGATAAGTTCCTATGTATGATGAGTATAGTCTAGATAAGAAGTGATCAAAGCCAATACTCCATTTTACAAATTTCAATTTAACTTCATCACAAAACTTAAAAATCATAAAGTAAAAATCGTAAATAAAATCTCAATAAGCATGTTATCTAAAGGTTCTTGCTCAGGTAATAAGTGTTTGGAAATAATACTGAGGGGGGGGGGGGGGTGAATCAGTATTATCAGATCAATAATTCAAATTTCAAAACTGATTTGTTTACGCTACTTCAACTTAATGAACTAGCATGTATACGCAACTGTACTTAATGCAACTAGCGTATATGCAGATATTTTTTTGATTTACCCAAATTATCATATCTTGAACTTTAACCAGTGTATCAGGAATTCATTATATAGTGCAGTAAAATTAGAATAAAACATCACATGTAAGAAACACACATGAAACCAAGATATAAGGTGGAAACCCAATGTGGGTGAAAACCACCTGCTGCTGTCATCTCTGTCTTTTTTTAATACTAAGAAAATTTTGTTTACAATTTTTGTATTGGTGCAGTCTTATACTAGTACGCAGGCTTCTACTTGCAGAAGGCTACAACCTTCTCTCATTCTCCAGCTTCTAGTGGAAGTAAGCTACAACCCCCTAGCTCTTGTACTAGCTGATATGTTTACTTGTACGTAGGTGTTGACCTACAGAAGGCTACAACCTTCTCTTTTCTTCTAGGGACCACGTTTCATAAATTTTCAGACTGGATCCATCAACAACATCATTCAATCATCAAATATATCCGCATCAACCAATCTCCTTTTGAACCAACCACAACTGAATCAATCAATCACTTTGACAACCCATCAATCTGATCTTTTGGAATGCTCTCACCAGAATACAGTAACCAAAACCCAAGCCAGAACCCATAACACTGCAACAACAAATAGGAGAAACTAAAACATAATTTATAAGGTATATGCTACTTCCATATGTCTAACTTGCGTGTACACGTGCTTTTCTCAAAGCCAACCAATGTATACATCTGCAAATATAAATTCAGAGTTCTGTAGCTATTCCAGACTTTAGTTATACCTAGATCATATCATTTACAAAATAATATATGTGTCAGTATTCAAATCTAGAATATACATGAGCTTCAACACAAATACAACTCATTTTTCACCTTAAGATCCTGATTCATCATTAGATCCGATTCCTCATCATTAGCTAAGGTTCATCCTTGGTTCAGATCCAACTATGCACCATAACCCAATAACCTGCATACTAGATCTCACAGTTCATCAGATATTCGATCCTTGTACACCTTAGCCCAATGATCTTCTCCTCTTTTTATACTTTGTAGGCATTTCTCAATAACATGAACCAAAACCACTTAGGACCAATACCTTGGACCAAATATCAGGGGTCAGTACCTCAGACCCGATACCTTGGACCAATACCATGGATCAAAATACCATGGACCAAATACTTCGGACCAAAAACTTAGTTTTCCAAGGTATACGCGCTTTTCATTTTGTGAAAGTGCGTGTGTACGTATACACGACTTGTATACAATGAAACCCCGTGTATATGTGGCTTGGCCAATGGTGAACCTGCGTATACCTCTCTTTCTTCATTATGTGAAGTTTGATCTGTAACTTTGTGCTGTTAACTTGCTGTACTGTGATTTTTCATCTGAGTGAGTTGCCATCAAGGACAACACCTGGTCATAATGCCAACAATCTCACCCTTTGGACTTGATGGCAACACCAAGTCACTCTCCCCCTTTGTCATCAAGAGAAAAGGGTCATGCTCCCCCTGAATACATGTTGAAGTCTCTGATATGCTGAAGTGTGCTGATTGAGCTCCTATGATCGAGTCCATGCTCCCCCTGAGTACAAGCAAGGTTTGCAAAAAGATAACATGACTCTATACATACATCATCAATGACCTTCCTATCACCAAAGACTCATACATACATCCATCTCCCAATCAAATGGGGATATACCAAATTTGACTCATCCACCCAACCAAGTGGGGATATACCAATTGTTTATACAAGAAACATTACATCATCCGTCACATGCATAGTGGGGTTACAAATTAGGTCTTTTCATGACCTTTACATTAAATGATATACATGACATATATAACAGAGGCCAAATATCTTAAACAAGACCATGATAGTCATCAACAACTATCATTAGCAACATCTGTCAATCAACATCCAGACCAGCAACCATGTTCTCCCCCTGAACCTGTTCCACCTGAATAAAAAAAACTATGTGAATCTGTACCAAGATCTTCTAAGATAATGCTAAAAATTTATTATTAGAAGCATATGCCCCCCTTGAACCTGTGTCAGATGTTCACTGTCAGATCTGATCATTTCAAATTTAGAAGAGTTATCAAGGCATCATCATCAATCATATATACATCAAGTTATCAACAAATTATGAGAGCCAACATATTTCCACATGTCGTCAATAGATTGTAACCATCATCAAGTAGAGCAGATACTTCACTGAACCATATCAAACCCATTTCTCCTGAGTTTGGTCCACTGCTTTTCCTCAAACCAATATATACACGACTGTACCCACAGAAACCAGTGTATGTATGCGATTACACTTCATGAAAATCACGTATAACCACCTTTCTATGAAGAAGATAGAATTTAACAGTAGGATGATGCAGTAACTACTCCCAACTTCTGTCTGAGATATTCAAATGTCTCTCTGGGCAGTGGTTTAGTGAATATATCAGCAACCTGTTCTTTGGAGGGAGCATACTTCAATTTAACCTTTTGTTCAAGCACTTGTTCACGTAAAAAATGATATTTGATGGGTATGTGCTTGGTCTTGGAGTGCATGATTCGATTCTTTGAAATACTGATGGCACTTGTATTATCACATAGAATGGAGATAGGTGGAGTACATGTGATCTGAATGTATTGCATTTTTTTCATCATCCAAAGTAGTTTTCTGCAACAAGATGCAACAACCATGTATTCTGCTTCAGCTGTAGATAATACAATTGAACTTTGTTTCTTGCTGAACCAAGACACTAACCTGGAACCCATATAGAATGCACCACCACTAGTGCTTTTTCTATCATCAACACTTCCTGCCCAATCTGCATCTGTATATGCATGAAGTGTAAGATCTGTATCTCTAGGATACCATAAACCAAAGTTTTGTATTCCTTGAAGATATTTGAAAATCCTTTTGACTGCTTGAAGGTGTGATTCCTTTGGATTTTCTTGAAATCTTCCAACTATTCCCACTGCATGCATGATGTCAAGTCAGGTACCTGTTAGATAAAGAAGACTGCCAATCATGGATTTGTAAGTTGGTTGATGTACTGCTGCTGATTCATCATTTGAGCTAAGATTGCATCCTGTTACCATTGGGGTACATACTGGTTTAGAATCTTCCATGCCGTACTTTTTCAGGATCTATTTGAGATATTTGGTTTGTGAGAGAAAAATGCCATCTTTATTTTGTCGAACTTGTAGACCAAGAAAATAGGTGAGCTCACCAAGCAAGGACATTTCAAATTCTTGCTGCATTACTGAAGCAAATTTCTGACTCATGGATTCTTCATTGCTACCAAAAATGATATCATCAACATAAACAACAATTATTAGCAATTTACCAGTGTCAATCTTTGTATATAGATTGCTATCTGCTGACCCCTTTGAAAACCCTGTTGGTGGAGATATTTGTCAAGACGGTAATACCAGGCCCTTGGAGCCTATTTTAGACCATAGAGAGCCTTTCTGAGTTTGCATATAGGTTTTGCATCATTTCCAAGAATGAATCATTATGGTTGTTCAATATAGACTTCTTCTTCCAAGTCTCCATTAAGAAAGGTAGATTTTACATCCATTTGGTATACTTTGAATTTCTGAAAACGAGAAAGAGCAAGAAACATTCTTATGGCTTCAATTCTAGCAACAGCTGAAACAGTTTCTTCAAAATCTATACCTTCTTGTTGAGCATATCCTTTACAAACAAGTCTGGCCTTGTTTCTAATGATTTCTCCATTTTCGTTTAGCTTGTTTTTGAATATCTATTTAGTTCCTATGATGTTCTTATCATGAGGTCTAGGAACTAATTCCCAAGTATTATTCTTTTCAATTTGCTCAAGTTCTTTATTCATGGCCTTGGCCCAACATTCATATTTACATGCTTCATTTACATTTTGAGGTTCAGTGGAAGATAGTAATGCTAGATAGCTTGAGGCTTCTGCAATAGTTCTTCTTGTCTGCACACCTGCCCCTTTTTCCCCTAAAATTTGAGTTTCTGGATGATTTTTCTGAACATACCTAGATGGAGTCTTTTCTTCTACCATTATATCTTCCCCTGGTGCTTCATTGGTTTCTTCTTCAGAATCAGTGTGATTTGATGTGGGAAAATGACCCTCATATTCTTCATTGTCATAATCTTCAGTTTTTATTTTTTTTGGATTTTTGCATGCTTCATCAACCACAACATCAATTCTTTCAATATTTTTCCCAAGTATTTTATTATAACATTTATATCCTTTACTTTGGGAAGAGTAACCAAGAAGGATACCTTCATCTGCTATGGATTCAAACTTACCAAGTTTTTCATTAGTCCTTTTGATGTAACATTTGCTTCCAAAAACTTTGAAGTAATTTACAGTAGGAGTCTTACCATACCAAAGTTTATGTGGAGTTTGAGTGCTGTTTACCCGAACATTTGCTTGGTTGAGAATAGTGACGACGACGAATGCAACTTCACCCCAAAAGGTTGCAGGAGTTCTAGATTCATCTAGCACAGCTTGAGCCATTTGTTGAACAATTCTGTTCATCCTTTCTACCACTCCATTTTTCTAAGGAGTCCTTGTGGTGGAGAATTGCCTTTTTATTCCATGTTGTTCACAAAAGTCAAAGAATTCATCCGAGGTAAATTCCCCTCCTCAATTAGATCCGAGGCATTTGATTTTGCGATCTAATTCATTTTCAACCAAAGCCTTGAAGGCTTTGAACTTTTCAAATGCTTCATCTTTATGCTTTAGAAGACCTATCCAACACATTCTGGAAAAATCATCAATGAACAATATAAAGTATTCTTCTCCACGAGGTGACTTTTTCCTTGATGGTCCACATAAATAAGTATGAACAAGTTCAAGAGGCTTACTAGCTGATCCTTCCTTTTCGATGAATTGAGATCTGGTCTACTTACCGAATTTACATGATTTGCATATAGTATTTTCAGGAATGTTGATATATGGAAGATCACGAACAACCTGGAATCTGCATGCTTTTCTTATTTGAGAAAAGCTTAGGTGTCCCAATTTTTGGTGCCATAGTCAGTTTTCATCATTTATGCTTAGATAACACTTTTGTTGTCCTCCCTTGAGTATGTATAGGTTGTTTGGAGTTCTTGTACCTTTAATCACGGTTTCTCCTATATCAAGCTCACGAACAACGCATCCATTTGATCAAAAGACCACTTCATTTCCTTGATCAAACATTTGAATCACACTCAACAGGTTATGCTTTAAGCCATCAACATACGTAACATTCCCAACTTTAATTTTTTCTTTCCAGAAAACAGAGCCTTTACCTTTTATGACAACAGGAGTGTTGTTTCCAAATGAGACACTCTTTTCCTTTTCTAAGGCATTATATGAGTGTAGTTTTTCTTTGTCACCTGTCATGTGTTTTGAGCATCCATTGTTGATGTACCACTGGTTTTCTTGTCCTTCTGCATACAAGGCTATACCACATCTTTCTATTTGTGGTTCTTTCTTTGTCCATATTTTTGGATTTAATGGAGTTTGCTGCTTTTGAGATATTTGCCAAAATTTAGTCCTGCATTCAGATTATTCACGGCCAAAATTATTATAGATTGAGCATTCTATTTCATTTTCAAGAAGAGAAAACTTATTATAGGAAATTTTCTTGATCCCTGTCACATTCCTTTGATTTCGTGCTTCTCTAGTCATGATGGTTTTGTAAGCAACACATTGAGCAGCTTCGTGTCCAAAATTATGACATGAGAAACATTGACCATTAAAGAAGTTTTTGCGATTATCGAATCTATTGACCTCGTGATTGTAGTTTCTATTGATATTCATCTTTTAAGCAAATTGAGTACGATTTACCTGAGGTTGATTGTGGCTTCTATTCATCCTTGAAGTAAATTGAGCCTGATTTACCTAGTGATGCCTTTGCTGACGATTGTCAAACTATTCACTGCTCTTTGCTGCATCAAGATAGATTTTAGTGGAAGTTGACGACTTCTGTGCTTGAGATGCTTCTTCAGTATATCCAAGACTTGTCTTTATCAGAGGAGAATGCTGCACTTTGGTAATTTCATTTAAATTTTTTGATCCTTTAGCAAATCTAATATTGAGAGATTTTGTTTTCTCAAGATCCTTTCTTAGACCCACAATTTCACATTCTAGTTTTTCATTGTGTTTTTCTTTCAGCAAGTTGGAATGTCAAGGTATCTATAATCATATTCTTTTCTTCTAAATAGATTTTGAGTTTAGAGATTTCTTCATAAAGGTCATCTTCATCTAAAGCATCCAAAAAATCATCATCTTCATAAGCCATCAGAAGTCTATAGTCATTGCTATTTTCATCTTCATCACTAATTGATAAACCATCGCTATCTCCATGAGTATAGTAGCTCTTCTTACTTACGCTTTGTTTTCTATTCCATTTTGCAGATTCCTTCCCTTTATCATATTTATCTTTATGAGGACATTTGGCAGCATAATGATCAACTCTACCACAAGCAAAACATTTGAAAGGTAGTTTACCTCTGAATCTTCCGGAACCCCATTGAAGCTTCTTGACAAAGTTTACTTCCTCTTCTTCTTCTGAAAGATGTCCTGATTCATTGAGTTCTTCTTTTCCTTTTGTTGAAGCTTTAAATGCGGCTTCTCTCATATCTGATGGACCTCCTTTTCTCATCTCAAAAGTAATTAAGATTCCGTGCAGTTGTGTCATAGTAATAGTCTATAGATCTTGCTTTTCTTCTATGGCAGATATTTTTGATTCAAACTTAGTAGACAAGGATCTTAAAACTTTTTCAACTAAGGTAACTTCCTTTATCTCTTCACCCAGATTATTCATGCAATTAATGGTCTCATCTATATGTAAGAAGTAACTAGATATACTTTCATCATTGTGTATCTTGATAGTTTCATATTGAATTCTGAGAGTTTGCAGTTTAGCACGTTTTACCTGAGAGTCTCCTTAGTAGCTTAGAATGATTTTGTGGCGGATTTGAGTTGCATAACTTTGACAAACTCTAATTTTGATAGACTTCCCAGTAATGTATTGGCAACCTTGGGATTGGTTTCATATTGCTTTTTACTTGTCGTATCTGTAGGAATTGTTGATGGAAATGTATATCCTCCTTCCACGATTTCCCAGACATCTGTTCCAAGTGATTGAAGATAGGCTGTGGTTGTTACCTTCCAATAAACAAAGTTTCTACCATCAAAGATTAGCGGTTTGATGGATCGCCCAATTTCTTGATTACTCATGATGATGGATCTTCTTTCAAGTGATCAAGCTTCTTCTGAAGGACCTGCTCTGATACCAATTGTTGGAAATAATATTGAGAGGGGGGTGAATCAGTATTATCAGATCAATAATTTAAATTTCAAAACTGATTTGTATACGCTACTTCAGCTTAATGAACTATTGTGTATACGCAACTGTACTTAATGCAACCAACGCATATGCAGAGATCTTTTTGATTTACCCAAATGATCATATCTTGGACTTTAACTAGTGTATCAGGAATTCATTAGATAGTTTAGTAAAAGCAGAATAAAACATCACACACAAGCAACACACATGAACACCAATATATAAGGTGGAAACCCAATGTGGGTGAAAATCACCTACTGTTGTTGTCTCTGTCTTCTTTTAATAATAAGAAAATTCTTTTTACAATTTTTGTATTGGTACAGTCTTATACTAGTACGCAGGATTCTACCTACAGAAGGCTACAATCTTCTCTCATTCTCTAGCTTCTACTGGAAGGGAGCTACAACCCCTAGCTCTTGTACTAGGTGACATGTTTACTTGTATGTAGGCGTTGGCCTAAAGAAGGCTACAACCTTCTCTTTTCTTCCAGGGACCACGTTTCATAAATTTTCAGACTGGATCCATCAACAACATCGTTCAATCATCAAATATATCTACATCAACCAATATCCTTTTGAACCAACCACAACCGAATCAATAAATCACTTTGACAACCCATCAATCTTATCTTTCAGAATGCTGTCACCAGAATACAGTAACCAGAACCCAGAACACTGCAACAACAAACAGAAGCAACTAAAACATATTTTATAAGGTATACGCTAATTCCATGTGTCTAACCTGCGTGTACACGTGCTTTTCTCAAAGCTAACCAACATATACATATGCAAATATAAATTCAGAGTTCTGCAGCTATTCCAGACTTTAGTTATACCCAAATCATATCATTTATAGAATAATATATGCGTCAGTATTCAGATCTAGAATATACATGAGATTCAATGTAAAGATAGTTAATTTTACACCTTAAGATCCTGATTCATCATTAGATCTAATTCCTCATCATTAGCTAAGGTTCATCCTTAGTTCAGATCTAGCTATGCACCATACCCCAATAACCTGCATACTAGATCTCACAATTCATCAGATATTCGATACTTGCACACCTTGGCCTAATGATCTTCTCCTCTTTTTATAGTTTGTAGGCCTTTCTCAATACCATGGACCAAAACCACTTAGGACCAATACCTTGGACCAAATACCTAGGGTCAATACCTCGAACTCGATACCTTGGACCAATACCATGGATCAAAATACCATGGACCAAAAACTTAGTTTTCCAAGGTATACACGCTTTTCCTTTTGTGAAAGTGCGTGTGTATGTATAAGCGACTTGTATACAGTGATCCCACATATATATGCAACTTGGCCAATGGTGAATCTGCGTATATCTCTCTTTCTTCGTTCTGTGAAGTCTGATCTGTAACTCTGTGCTGTTAACCTGCTGTACTGTGATATGTCATCTGAGTGAGTTGCCATTAAGGACAACACCTATGTCATAATGCCAACAATAAGTCTATCCATTTACAGGCTCATGAAATAAAAAGATGGATTCAATTCTGTTTTCCTGTGGCAACTAGCTAAAATCAACTTACTGCAATCAAGCAAAGCAATCATTCCTAATTTAACTAGTTTTGAAGGAAGCTAAGCATTCTTATACAGGAAATGTTAGGTATGACAAGAGTCTTCACTTAACAACACATGCAGGTGAATGGTGAGATCTATCATCTTAACTCTTGTTGTTCAAAATAGAAACCAAGAATTAAACATACAACCTGCGAAATAAAGTTTGCATTCATAAAACCAATGAATTATCACTCAGAAACTAACATCTCTAGATTTATATTACACACTCTCAAATAGATTACTTGCATAGAATCAAAATAGAATGATATCAAATACTTTGAAATTTAATTATAACACTAAGTCACTCTTCACACATAAATACAACTAAATTCACAAGAATTGTAATAAAAACTTGCCTTTATCGCTTCGATGGGCCCTTGCCAAGCTACCAAGGAAAGCTGAAAGAACTTACAGAAACAAAGAATCTATTAACACACCGAAATTATCAATTGCTGTTCATATCATCGATTTCAAAAGAAAGGTTTACAAAATTTATTTGTTCAGTCAAATCTCCAACATAAAAGTATTGTTTAAAACTCTGTATCTATGTCTTTAAATCTCAAACTCCATCTAACACTTATCATCTACGAACCTTCTCTTATAGAGGAATGGTCGTTACATACAAAGCTTAAAAGATATCATGAAAAATCATCATAAAAATATACAATTCACTTTCCTTCACATATTTGGCTTCATCCTCATGACACATGGTGCATGAGGATGAAGCGCATCTCAATTTTCAATAAAAAGGTAATGCTTTGACCATCAGTTCCCTTGGTCTCATCGAAGTATTTCACTCGAACCATCGGTGCTGAAAAGTCAGGTCTGGTACCAGATGAACACAATTAATGTAGGATGAATGCAGGTACTAAACGAACACAGTCGGTACTGGATGGATGATATCGGTGTCGAATGAACGTAGGTACTGAACAAACATAGGTACGTGGGTACATGACGAGAACAACCTACGAACAGACATAGGTACATGGGTACATGACGAGAACAAGTACCGGATGAATGCAGGTGCTTGGGTACCAGATGGATGCAGGTGCACGAGTACCGGATAAGCATGAACACGAGTACCAGATGAGCAACGTTGGTACTAGATGAGCAACGTTGGTACCAGATTCAAGAGAAAAATTCTATGTGAGTAATGTTTTCCAACTGCTACCCTACTTCCTTATCTCATGAGTAACTAATAGTTTTATCAATCCATGATGATAAATACTAGTCTCAACCTTTCTGGAAACTTATTTAAAACCTCTTACTATCTTATTTAAACTCATCCAAAGGAAGTACGGGAAGTTTATCTAGGATCCTCCTTCAAAATTTAGCAAAAGTATTAAATGGTAAAGAAAAGTGACTGCATACCTTCCTTCACATGTTAAGAATCTCTGCAAGCTATTAATCATCAACCTATAGTCTTCTTTGATCTAGTTCCTAGGAATACCCTTAGACTAGTTAGGATTCAAATGTTCAGGTTCTAAGAACTTTCGACAAAGATATTTGTTGATATTTACACCTTTGAAGTATTTATCCCTTCTAGCCGGTAATCTTGTAGCCTCTTCTAGTTGAACATACTCACCATCATAACTTTGAGTGAAGGCATGAGAAACACCCTCATGGTATCCTTTAAACTTTTCCAGAAATGGAATCCAGCCTACTTTCTCAAAATTTTCTTTGCACAACTGATACTCCTCTATTTCTTGATAAAAGTGGAACACTGGTTCGTGATGATATACCCCCATGACGACTTTAAGAACAACTCTTGGACAATTTCTAGGGACAAATCTTGGAAAGGGTTGAGTACTAGAAATGATAGAGTACCAGAAGTTTGGTTATGGCAACAATTCAACAAAGCTAGTGTTGGATGAATCAGTGAGGATGAGTGAACTGAAGGCTGAATGGTATGTTGGAAAGAAATGATGCTCATTTGGATGGTGAAGCCATCGAGAAGAGCATTTATAATTTGAAAGGAGAGGGTAACAATCAAATGGTTTCCATAATTACGAGGTGATCTTATAAAAAATGATGGCGATAAGTCATATGTAGAGCTTATTTAAAATATCATCCCCATTTAAGATGTCAATTTTAATTCAAATGTAGGTTAGACACGATGGAGAAAACATGGACCAATACATCAGTATTGGATGATCAATGTCATGGTTATGGTAATCATTCAGTTTATGGTTATGGAATGGTGGTAAAATCATTTTTTAAACAACCCATGTAGATATTCAACATATAATTCATTTTCTCAAATTATGATTGGCATTCGTTCAATCGCACCCATAATCATCCCATTTGATCATATCATAAAAATGTTTTTTTCTTTCTTATAAAAACAGGGGAATAAAGGTGAGTACTTTAGGATTTAGGATAGGGGCTTACCAACCGATGGTAATAAATGTCTATGAGGGTAATTATATATTAATCACATGAATAATAAGAATCATAATATCAAAAAATAAAACACTGATCTCATACCTCTATTACCGGATCGACACATTTTTTTTTTTTTTAGTATCGGATGAAAACTGTTTTCTAGTACCAGACGAACACTTGAGACTGCTTTCCAATACCAGATTAATACAGGGAGTTTTTCTTCAGTGCCGGATGAAATTTTAATAAGGTACCCAGATGCATAGTCTTCAAATTGGAATCCTGTAGGTTTCTCTCTATAGCTTAGCATGTTATGAGGGTCAAGCTGGGGTAGGTGCTAGTGATTACTGATGCTACATGTGAATTTTTTCTGTTGGAAAAACTACAAACAACACACTGGTACATGAAATTTTAAATTGCAGTGGAAGTGTAAAAAAATGAGGCAAAGTAAGGCGGAGGGTCCTAGACGATCTGGAAGAGTTGGAGTTGATGAGTGATAATCTGATATGCTGAAGGAATTTGAAGAGAATGAAATGAAGATGTTGAAAAAGGTCCCAACAACCACTCCCCCATGCCTGAGGTTTCACATGTTCTCATGCAAGCAAGGTAATGTACTGAAGAAGTGAGGAGGGTTGCTGAGATGAATCAGTACAAAGAACCCTAAAAAACAAAACAATGGAGATAATGAGATGAATACTAAACAAAAAGTAATTCATCTCAGATTTATTAAAAAGATGCTAAATTAACACCAAGCATAAAATAAATTTCAAATCACTCATTACATAAGATTTCATCAATCTTTAATAGTTTTATTCTCAAGAAAAAAAAACCTTTTATAAATTTAAGGGGCTCTCCTTCTTTGTGAATAGGAGGCTTTTTATGATCAGAACAAATGATGAATAGGTGAAAAATTAGTTATTACTAACCAAATCCCAAAGTCTTATAGTAACCCAAGTATTACATATAAGCTTTGCAATTAAGTTTTATTAGTTCTTTGTGATCATAGGTCCCACTTCTAAGACAATTAAATCTTAGATATAATATGAAAAATTAATGATAGAGGACTAAAGGTTACCTTAAGGCCATTCTTCCACAACAAATTTATGGAGTTGGTTTTTACCCTTGACTTCATCCACACATACTTCCTTTTTATTGTAACCCTATAAAGTAACCATCGTACGTGTAGACAAAAGCCTTGGTTTGGTTGACACTTCTTTAGGTAGAATGCCCCATTGCCCGCGAGTGTCCATAGCCCCAATGGGTTTTCCTAATGATATCACAAGTTAACATCCACTACCAGCAAGCTTCCATAGCCTTGATGGGTTAACCTCTTAAACCTATTTTACACTGAAGGCTCTATCCTATGTTTCCTACCATTTTAGGTTTAGCTTGTTATCATTGCTCTTGCAATTGGTAGATGGGGGAGCGGCTTTAGAAAGCCCCTTAAAGGCATTAGATGATACCTTTTAGAGTGACTTAAATTACCCTCATAATGTCTTAGATGCATAAGGTACTTATAAGTACTCAAAGGACATAGCATGAATGAGCCATTTTTAATGTGAGATGGATGAGGCTAACCAAAGAATAACCAAAAGACACCTAAATTCATACTAGTCATAGTTTTCATGTATTCTTCCACTTTTAAGTGGTTTTTCACTATGAACAAAGACTTCATTTACTCTCTTGAAAGGCTTAATAAAGATGCTCGAAGATCATGCTTTGGTGTTATGGTTATATATTCAAGTTTATTTTTCATCAATATCATTGTATAGACCCCTTAGCTTCATTTTAATCCCCTTGTGTACGTTGGTAACTATATTCTGAGCAACTATTTTGTATTGATAATCAGAAATATATATGAATAAGAAATGAAATTTAAAAACAGAGATAGAAACTATAAATAGTTCGGAATTATCTTTCAATTCAAATTTTATGAAAATGGTTGATTATACCATCTTTGTGAAATAACAGATAAAGTATGAATGCATCCTTTTTAATAACTTAAGGAAAAAGGAAATATGTCATCAAATACTCCCCTAAGTGCTCCATTTTGTTGATGAAGATGTGTTTTATGTTGTTAAAAGAATTCTTCCAGTATTTAAGCATCCCAAATGAACAATACCCTTGGATCCTGTTTTTTCTTGCAAAATAGCAAATTGGTACAATAATTCTCGATACTGGTTAGATGAAACATGGTACTAAACAATTGGTATGCAATACTAGATGATGTTGCTATGCAATTATTTCTAACTTTACCTACAATTTCAAACATAATGGTCATAACTTTCTTTATTAAAAAGAAAAACTAGAAACGGATCTAACTGAAAAGAAATAATAAGTGGGAAAGAAAAGTAATAGTTGAACCATGCTGCAATTTGGAAATAAGACTGTGTGGCAATCTTCATTAAAATAATATGCAGCCGAAAGAGACCCCAACGAAAATATGCAACAGGAACATAGATCTCCCATTTTCAACTAATTACTTTTTAGCTATTAAAATCCCTACTTATTGAAAACAAATGAGAAAGATGTTGCACTATATGTTATAAAAGTAACTATTGTATGAAAAATTTATTTATTTATTTATTACCCTACTCTACTTGAGAAAATAAATTCCTCTCCTCAAGTATAGGAGTATTTCCAATGTAACCATGTGCGTAATAGGTGTATGTTGGCCGGATAAATCGTTCTTGCGGACAAGACCGATCTCCCTAGTATCGAATGATATCTAGCAACAAAGAGCACAATCAAATCTACTTTTCTCTAAACATGTTTCAATTCATAAATGAAAACTAAGAGGTGTAACTGACCCTACCTCGGTCCAACACTTGTTTGTGGCAGCTTTATTCCAATAGCTTCAAACAATTCCTTTTCAATGACCTGCATACACAAACAAACACACATCAAAGAACACCTGCATAGATATTATAATAAAACATGTTCATTATGAAGATAAAGGAGCTCATAAAATAAACCATTAGAGACAGTTCATTGAGAAAAACAAACTTGATTGTATTAACTTTATGAATAAAAGAACCTTACAACCTTGCCTTGATGTTGCACAAGCTCTTTCCAGGGTCCAACAGGAATCTCCTCTACTTTGACAAGCCTCACTCACTTCCCAAATGAAATGAAAGGTATGTAATCTCTCCTCTCACAAGCTCAAAAAGGAAGTCTAATTTCCAGCAGCATTTACCCTTAAGAATCTTCAGCTTTCAACCTCTCCTACAACCATCCCAATGCCTAAATTTATAGTGCAAATGGAGGAAGTTGTAGGTCCACCATTGAAGGGATAAGTTCCTCCTTCAATGGGATAAGCACCTCATATCATGGAGTTAGCTCCCTTAGTTATGGAATGGATGAACCAAGGTGGAGCGAACTTGCCAACATAATATTCCTTCTAAAAGCGTCCAAAAGTGACCCAAGGTGAGTTTTTAAGAGTGAACTCAAGCCTTTTTAACTTTTACAAGGGTTCTCACCCATCACTTAACAGACATAGTGGTCAGGTTCGTAGGGGACATGACAATTCGGTGCGGTACCGTAGGCAGTGCTAGGAGAAAGTGCGAAACTAGGATTTGAGATATTCTTAAGGTCTTTCTCCCACTTTCAAGGCTTGACATGAAGAGACAAGGCTTAAGACTTGCAAAGGAGGTATGTATGAGTGGTGATGGACTCACACAAATTGTAGAAAGTCATGGTGACAATTTTTTGTGTAACATAGCCGAAAACGACAAAGGAAACGTACAAAGGGCTTATCTTGAACGTGAAAATCTCATCAGCAGCCGAAGCCAAGCAAAACCTGTGCATGCAGCGATAGAAAACAAAGGAATGGGTTCCAAAACCCATGCATGTAGCATCAATGAATAAGGAATGGATTCTAACACCCGTGCATGAAGCAGCAGCGAACGAACGAGTGGTTCCAAGACCTGAAGTCTGCATAACACGGCCGTGACCACACAAGTAAGTGCCTAAACTCCTTCGTCAATTGCATAAACTATATTTTAAAAGCTACATGCCTATGGAAATGGTTCGGATTGAATGGAATCGGTGGCCAGTCAATTGGCTACCCTTGGCCAATTACATAGCATTGTGGGATCCGAACGAGCCTAGTTACATTCAAAATTGCTGATGAGATGTGCAGCCAACACGTGTGGAGTGTCCATTCAGCGAGAAATCGTCGGGACTGGTAGTGGTGGCAGCGGTTAACGGCAGGGGGGGAGGTGACGGTGGTCAAAAAAATGCAGAGAAATTATGGCCGTGACGTTGGATCAATGGTTCAGTCGGCCACCTCATTCCCTTACCACGAATAACGCTATAGTTAAAAGATGCTCGATTGAAACTCACACCACCTTCTGTTCATTTTTCACTTGCAACATCCTCGACTGAAGTACGCATCCTTCACTTCCAAAAGTTGTTAACCAGTCATCCTCCATCGGTTTTTCTACCTGTTTTCAAAAATCTCTTGCATATCGGGCTCACTCAGAGGCGCAGTGACATTCTAGAAGAACCAGGGGGTTTTCTACAGGAATATTTCTATAGGAAACACTACACAACTTTCTGGAGCAGGGAAGCCTGGAATTTTTCTTCACTGAATTAGGAGCTCCAAACAAGGTAGGCTCGAAAAACTCTTCTATCCATGGTATGTTTTGAAAGGTGGTGAATTGAACGACATCAGATTAGGGAATCAGAGAAAAACAATCTGCCTGTGAATTGGAAGAAAAACATTTGCCTGTGTATTGCACTGGGTTTCCCAGTTGTTTCTGCATTAAGATTCTCCTCCACGTTTCTTGTTTTTAAAATTCTCCTGTAGGGAAGATATATGCAGCTGCGGGGGCCAGCCTATGTATGAAAATTTTTAAATTTGCATAGCTATATGTGTGCTGAGAAGAAAACTTGGTCTCTATACTCTGTCTGTAGAAACAAAATTTTTCCTTTCATAAACAGATAGCCGAGTTCTGGGTAACAACAGCCTTGAAACTAGGGAATTGTTGCTAATTGATATTGGACACCCAAGAAATTCCTTCTTGAGTTCAGGGGGAAACCAGAAATAACATCCCCTTTTCTAATCAAAGCATAAAAAGAGCACTCTCACCATGCCAGGGGGATTCATAAGGAAAGAACCTCGGACTCCAGCAAATTGCATGAGCATCCTGAGGTGGTGGACCTTTTCACACGAGCCAATTGGATGCCCTTCTTTGACAAAATTCAGGCTCATGACGAGGAGCTAACTGAGGAATTTTTAATGTCCCTGAGACCTCAATCAAAGACACATGCCACAGTTAGTTTTAGGGGTTTGACCCTAGAAATTACCCCTGAGCTCATCAGTTGAGTTACCAGTCTACCATTAGGGCTCCCTTGGAGCAAAGAAGAGAGGTCATTGGGCCAAGCTGCCAAAAAAGCATTCTTTCTGCCCAAGGAACATCCTGTAGAGGACAAAAAAAGGGTTAGGAGAACCAACTTGCCTCCTCTCTGGAGTGAAGTCAGTTTCCAAATCATGAAGTATATTACATGTGAAGGGAGATTTAGCATCATCTATGGTTATCATTTCAGGTTGCTGAGTGAACTAAGACATGGAATTGATTTACCTCCAGCCGAGAAACTAAGCATTCCCTATTTTCTTCTTCAATCACTAACTGAATGTGGTACAAAATTGAATGAAGGGATCCGATATCAGTTGGCCCATCATGGGCTCATCAAAATATTAGTGGAAGATGTCCTGCACACCTACATTGTCCCTATATCTTGGGAAGTCTTCTGAAACATGTCTAGGGATGACAATATTAGAATTTTGGCCAAAAATATCACCCCATCCAGCAGTGAGGAAGGAGAACACATTAGAAAAGGTGAGAAAACCAATGGTGAAGGAACACAAGACATTCAAGCACAGCAAGAAGAGAAAGAAGAAAGGGAAACGAGCAAGATTGTTGAGCCTAAAACAGAGGAGAAAACAACAACACAAACACCAAGGGAAAACAGAATGTAGAGTAGATCAGAGAGGGCTAAAAAACCCCAAATGAACGTTGTCACAACCAAAGTAGACACACGGAAACAAAAGGAAAAGACACATCCTGAAATAGAAGCAACACAGACAGAAACAGTTGACACAGGGAATTGTATAGGAAGCATGGGAAAAGAACAACAAGAGGAGAAATCACCTGAAATATTGGCAAGGGAGGCAGCAGCTGTGCTTTCTACCTTATGCACACCTCCAAAACAAAAAGGGAAGAGAAAGAGGCAAACCTCCATGTACTTTAAAGCAAGGAGGAGCACGCGGATCAAAGCGGGTAGACCCCAGCCAGAGTCAAAGGAGCCAATTATCATTAAGGACACAACACCTAAACCAAAATAAGAATCTCCTTTGAAGATATCTGTCGACTATGAATGAGGAAGCCCAAAAACCTCCACCTGGAGAAAGAGAATTAAGATGATGGACTCAAAGAAAGCTCTACAGGAAGCTAAGAAATCTCTATAGGAAACTCTAGCTAAGCTAAGGGAGACCGAGAAATTGGAGGAAAAGGTGGCCAAACACTCACAGGTAGAAGGAAATATAGAGGAGGTATTGGAACCAAGCCCTCAGCCTAGCTTGGGCTCATATTATAACCTGTTAGAATTCGGGAAGATAATTCCCCAGAAATTTGCGGTGCCACTTTTCTTTGCATTGGAAGAAGAAAGGATTAGGACTCAAACTTGGATGAGGATTGCCAAGTCCAAGGGTGTGGTAGACATAGGCCACCTAAAAGAACAACTCAAGGAATCAAGAATAGAATTGGCCATGGTAAGGCATGTGGAGAGCAGTCAAAGGGCCAAACTATAGGAAGAGAATGAGCTGCTGAAATAGTAGCTGGAGCTCCAGGAAAGTCATAGGAAAGATAGGCCCCCCATTTTGGGAGAACAATAGCAATATGAAAGGCCTCCAACAGACAAAGAAACCTCTGATGAACAACAGAGAGGGGACGGGCTGCAGGCTGAGGTTGAGGCGCTAACAAAACAGCTACAGGAGAATGAATCATAGGCAACAGAGGAAATACAATCTCTAAAGCAATAGGTACAAGAGAAGGAAGCCCAACTAGCCTACATGGCTAGCTGAGCAGTAGAGGCCTTGCAGTGTAGGAAACCTGCCAAGTCATATGCCTTATATCTTAGAGATCAATGGTTGCAGTTCCAGATTAACACCTTGGCCCAAAGGGGCACCATTCCATTTCAAAATTACCATTAATTCATGGCTTTATGTGAAAGTAGCTTAGCAGAGGATAAGGCCAAATTATCAGAATTCTATTTACACAATTTGGCCATTCCAAACATGAATCTGTGAGACCCCAATGCTGTAGTGGGAGATGTGAAACTCATGGCCATGGCCTCTTGGTTAAACCATGAGGAAAAAAGGGCACCATAGATTCAAAATCTCATGAACAGGGAGCTAACTGAGCCACTCATGATTATAGTAGAGCCAGAGGATCCCTCAGCCTTAATATATGCCCACCAGCACCTGGCCAATAACCCTTAGGTCCTACCAGATTACATTGAATGACAAGCTCAAGCCATTGCTCATTTTGAGGACATGGCAAGAATGTTGGGGGATAACTGCATTCATGCTTGAACAATGAGGTGGAACACACTGTCCCACAGTCTAAAAATAAGAGAATACCACTCCCCAAAAAGGATGAGGGAGGCCTTGGTAAGATTACCCCTCTATAAACAGTCAATGCAAAATCTGTAGGCCAACTAGATCGGCCTAAAGTTCAGTCCTCCCTTGCTTTTAGGACTACTCGAAGGAGTCAAAGAAGAAGAGGAACACAGGTAGTGGGAGGAAATAGAACGAAAAGCATGATTTCATGGCCAAGAAGAAGACATCACCTCGGAAACCTGGGATGTGAGAGAGGCAGTCAAAGAAATCAAAGATGATGAGCTGGATTAGTTGCTCAGAGGATGAGCAACCCATTTAGCAAGGGGATGATGATGAGCCCCAAAAATGGGTAACTTATTGGGCTCATTTTGCCTATTGTTCTCCATTAATCCACCATTATTCATAGTTTATGCATTCTTTTGAGTATATCTATGTTAATTGATTGAATGAGAACAATCACTTTCGCATGAAGTCTAATACGTGCGTATTGCATATTTTTGGACATATTTTGGACCAAGGTCAAGCATTTATGAGCTAGTTGATAGCCAACTACGAGGAGACAAGGCTGAAGATTTGTAGGAAGGGGTTCTCCTACACTAAATGACCCTTCCTTGAGTTCTCACCATCAGCTCGGAGTTCAGCAGCCCACCGAAGATGATCCCCAAAGGCAGCCACACAACTTTTGTAAAAGTGGTTGATTACTTGCAGTTTTGAGCAGCCAAGCCCCTTGAGTTAAGGAGGGCTGTTGGAGGTCCTCGTAGTGCATAAATAGGAAGGCTTCCAGCCTTCGTGGGTTACTTTTTGAACATTTTATATTTCACACTTTGGTGCTGCTCTGTTTCTCAGCCCATTTTGGAGCTTCTGCTATAAAACATTTTTGTGACATGGTTATTTTTTGAGTAATGGAAATCAGTTTCAGTTTGCATCAGCTCTGAGCTTCTTCATAGGAGCCTGTAGCTCTTGGGGTTGGGCCCAACCTAAGTGCCAGGTCCTCCTCTGTGTACTGTTATATGTTTTTGCTACCTTCAAATAATTTCTGCTAGTAGATTAGAATCTTTTTTTTTTACCTAGGTCATTTCTGATGATTGAAAAAGTGTTTCATGTTTCAGAGTGATTTGATAGGTTGGTAACAAAAAAGATCTTAAAAAAAAGGCCATCAAGCAACCCTGGATCTCACCTCTCCCTCCTCGAGACTATGAGCTGAGACCAAGGTGTCCTTGCTGCCACAAAGACACTGTTCTTGCTTCTTCATGAAATTGCTAGTGTTAGATTCTCAGTTGCAATAATTGATACTAGATGGGATTACATGCTTAGATCCATTCTTACTTAGTTTTCATAGTTATTTTACATGAATCTCTACCAATAAATTTATGTTCATCATGGTTGCTGGTTTCTAGATCAAATTAGGACAAAATAGCTAGATATTTGGTTTGCATAGTCTTTGTTGGGTCAGTTTTGGGAAATAGCATGTAGAACCCCTGTGATACCTCCTTTCCTACCTTTCCTCCATTAGTGCAGCCTGCTCCATCCCCTAACTTAGATTCTTGCTTCTCGTTTGCCACATTTTCTCACTTTGCCCTAATTTCTTCATTCTTGTGCAACATTGCTCCCTCCATACTTGACGAATCTAATCACCCTAATCACTCCTCAGCCTCATTCACTAAGTCCTAGACCCCTTCACATCCTCATCCAACATCCATTTCCACTTTTTCACCTTTCTTCCACCATCAACCCTCCAAAATCCTCTTTTAGAACATCCTGTAGAACATCTTGTAGAACCCCTGCAGACTTCCTGTAGAAGCTCACAAGAGTGGTTTTTCGAGATCCAGTCACTGTGAAACTCTCTGGAAGGGTGCTAGGGACCCCTTAGGCCCTCTTCTCACCTTCCCAACCTCCTGCAAGCGCCCTCACCATTTTATTTCATCAATCAACCTCTGCACAATCAAAAACATTTAAAGAACATGCATAATAATTCTACAAGATTACTCAAAAAGATGTTCCTTTTCAGATTTCACTTCATAAGTAGCATAGACACATGTAATTTACCTTCCTAAGAGTCAATGGCATCCACTTCTGTAGCTTTCATCCTTTTTCTTGCACCAAGTAGGGTTAGTCAGTATAACTAGGGTTTGCTAGGGTTTGCATTTCCTTTCAGCTTTCCACTTCTTTCTGCAAATATATTAGCTAACTTTGAGTTAGATTTCTTCCATCATAGTTAAACGCTTCTTCTAAGAGCTCATCGAAGTTAGCTTAATCTCCTAGCAGACTTGTGCCAGCTGATCCAGTGATAGCCTGCGACAAGAGCTAGTACTTGTGCATATATCACTGTCGCTTCCAAGTTTGTTACGAACTATCTGGTTGATAAAAGTAAAAAAGGGAGTCCCAGGAGTTGCAGCATTATTGCTGCAATACTGGAGCCCACCAGTATCCTTGTCTTCTAGCTATGTTTCTAGGCACTTCCTAATTTGGGGTACCCATAGTCTCTCTTAGCACACTTCTAGGAATATTATCTACTTGAACTACCTCCAATTCTTCCATCATATCTCTAGGTAAGGTTTTTCTAGAACCACTTCCATTTTTTAAGCATGTTTAAAGGTATACTCTCTTCTTGAACAATTTGTGGTTCTTCTCTCAAATCTAGGTATGGTTTCTTCTAGATCCACTTTTATTTCCTTCATAACAATGGTCTCATTAACCCATATCGCTATACATGTTCTTGTATTTTGTGTTTTTATAGGTTTCCTCACCTTGGGTCTTATTACACACTACCTACTTCTTATTGAATTTCTCCTCTAGAGCATAAACCATGATATCCAAATTATTATTATCCTTAATTTTTTCCTTGTCATTAGTAACAAATATCTTACTTTTCATTTTTCCCAAGCTATTGCACAATTATTTATTCTTTACCTTCAATATTTTTTTTTAAGAGATCTACATAAATTTGTCTAGTTCTCCATGGATCCCCATGCTTAGGAAAATTCTTGACAAATAAATTCTTACCAAACAATTGTGATTATTTTAATGTCTTACCAATTACTTCCTACTCTTTTTCAATCTCAACTTCCATAGCAAAAATTTATGTAGTAACCATGAACTTCTTGTTTTACATGCACTTGCGACATTCTTGGACAACCTGTGGTTCATTTGTGAGCCACTTACTTCTTGACCACAAGTGAAAAAAATTTCCTTTCCTTTCTTTCATGGTTCTTCTAGCTATTATTACATGTCTCTGATTTCCTTTGCAACATAATCTAACGTGGACCTACATATCAACAAAATGGTCCCATGTTTATCCAGTCATAAATAGGGCATCATTTTCGATATAGGAAGATCCACAGATATGAGTTTTGTTGTCAACATTTCAAAGCCACTATCTGGGTCCATTATAAAGACATGGGAAAAAATCAAGAGCAGAGGTGGAACATATAGTGGAAAAAGTATGGTAAGGAAACCCTAGGGCTAACTAAAGGAAAATAAATATATAGAAATATTTTTTAAATGATTAAGGTTATATAATAATTAATAAAACTATTGAAATAGATAGGGAATCTTCAACCAATAATTATATGAAGTTATTATAATTTTATTAGGGTTCCTACATTTCCTTATAGATTCAACCATTAATTTTACGTTTTTAAATAGAAATAATGACATACTCACATGATGGTGATGCCGACAACATGAGTGTTATGTACAATCATAATGTAAAGCAAACTACGTAAACCTTCATAGTAAGGGGATTTCTGAATGTAGAAATACATATCTAACCAATTCTAGCTTAGGATGTGCTCTTTACTCCTCTCCCTATTTAATTAAAATTTCACCTTCTCCTAGAAGACCAAGTCATGCATTGTTTCGCATGGTTTTCCACTAGAACTGTCTCTCAATCTCCATATGTATTTTTGTTATTCTTACAATAGTAACTAAAAAAAAAAATTTAAGCACCTTTACCATAATGGAATAAACATGAAATGGCCTCATCAAATTCACATTTCCATCAAATCCCTAAAGTTTTTCAAAGTATATCAACCATCCGAACTCTCAAAAAATGAACTTAAATTCTAGATTAATTTAGAAGATACTATATCTACATGTTTGTGATATGCTACTCCACATAGTTGTGAATTCACATAAGATAGAGTGAAGTGAGGTAACTATTTTTTTTTGTTTAGAGGAAATGTAGGACTAATGAAGTTAAGGATGGAAAAATAACAACCAAATTCAACTAAAAATGGTAGCACATGTGATATAATTAGTAATAAGGAAACCCTTGATTTAGTAAGATTGCAATGATGATAGGGGAAAGGGGTCAAATTAACTACATGGTGGAAATTATAATAGATATTGTTGGTCACTTTAATTGCTTATTAATTCAAACAACCAAGTATTACATGAATTGTCAACCCAGGGAAGTCTGTTTATTTCAAAGGCAACCACACATTGTATATGCTCAATCTCAAAAGCAATGAAAAATTGTAGTAATAATTATACTAATCACACTTTTCTTTAAACAAACTGAAGCTCTACTTTGAGTTATAGTAGGAACAATCTCTCTATTGCAGACAATTATCAGAGAATCCTTGAGTACATTAAAAATAACAATTTAGGAAAACAAATCAATCTGCAGAGGAAAAGACCAATGATGTTATAATAGAGAACATGACCCTATTCCCCAAGCAGGAATATTCAACACCTATTTCTGATTACTATGCTTCACAAACTCACTCTATAAACCTGATTACCAATTAAAATACTCATTGATTAGTTATGAATGAATTTATGAAAACAATGCAATAATCAATTGAAAAACAAATTTTCAGCAATAAGTACAAAGTTCCAATAATGCATAAGCAAACTCAGTTAAACAGAATTTAACAAGGTATGAATGGAAAATAACATTTAACACACTATAGGAATCAATGGGTGAATCTTGTGATGAAGGTGGGCCCTTTCCTTCTCACAAGATTCCCCAGAAAAGGAACTAAAAAGGAATGCTCAGAACAATATTTTATTCATCCGTCAATGTATCATATTACAAAAGATTCCAGTCCCTTTACTTTCAGCTAGACCTTCCTGCAGTCTATCCCTCTAATGTTGATGTCTCTTATATTTAAAGAGGAGACATCTATTACAATTGATTACATTATAAATCCTATCTTTAACTTGATATGCTAAAATAGGATAATTGGTTCTTCCATTAACAAAATGTTGTTACAATGGTTATGACAATGTCGACTTTGGAATGTAGTTGTTACGGCCAGTGTAACAGCTCCTTCGATGATCTCCTCTTGTTGTTGCCGAATCTAAAATGCAAATCATGGGCTATTTCAACAACGAGATTTGTGCATTGTTCTAACTGTTTCAACAACGTAAACTGTAATGATAAATCTGCAGTCTTCAAACTGTTTCAGCAACGTAGACTGTAATGATAAAATTGTTTCAGCAACTATTTGATCAACGATTAACTATGAAGGTAATGTAAGATTATATGTAAAATAAATTAAATATATAGTAATGTGAAGAAATATTGTATACCTTCAGAAAAATGGATTAAAGTAATAACATGGATTTTAAATATGGGTTGAAAAAGGGTGAAATGATAGCAAAATATGTGATCAAAAAGGTACAATGTAGGGTCCTAACATCCCCCCCAACTGAAAGGGTTGCATGTCCTCATGCAACTTCACTCTGAATCTAAGTCTGGGTACTGGGCCTTGGAGTGCAAATTACTTAGGCAATAACTATAGAAGGTACTGTCAGCTAGATCTCTGAAGCCGTGCACATTTTGTAACTTCTGCCATGTTGCTGCTCTTCCTTTTTGGTCAAACTATAATGAGCCTTATACTCTTGTGCTAGCATCCATAGAAGAGGAAAACAAAAATTATATTCTATCCATTTTTCAGCACATTGTTGAACACATATGATATAATCGGGTACCCTTGAAATTGCTGCTTCAACATTAGGAGGACTGAAGGGGTGATACTCCTACCTTTCCTTAGAGGACTATTACCAGAATAAGTTGTTTGCTTTTAAGGCAAGATCTCCCTTGGTTTTAACAAAATGTTGGTTGTCTTGTAACACTGCTGCTTGTAGTTGCCTGATGTGTTCACCCATTCCTAGTTCTTTCAAAAATTGGTGATATTCAACAATAAAAATGGCAGAATTTTGTGGCTTAGATCAAATCCACAGGATACTGTTGTCTTCATTATGCCTTGCTGAAAGAAAGGTAGTCTTCCATGTGATTTGATTAGCAAGGAAGGAGACAAACACTCTGATCTGAACATCACCAACCAAAGGGTTAATATTGAGCTTCCTATTATTAGGGATAGCTCCAATGTGGAGGTACAACTCACAGAGTAAATGTTGATCACTGGTAGATGCTTCTGTGAAAGTTTGCACAAATTGTTTGGGTCCAGATACTTCATGAGGTATCCCATATTTAATTGCCTTTATTTGAAAGAACGCTAAGCATTCTGCAAGAAAAAGAGAGTAATTGGAAGATGGTTTCTTGGTAGCTAATAATCTCTAAATCAAATCAAACATAAGGAGCAGTCTACTTTTTAGCTGTTTATTCTCCTTCTTCTGGGCACAATAATGTTGGAGTGCCTGCTCCAAAGCTTCCCAGTTTGAATATGATTTTGCTAGAGTGATTTATGCTCCTGCAAGATCCTATCTTGTGACATAACATATTCTTTCTTCCATTTATCAGTTTGTACTTTAGTATTGCTAGTCTGAGTAAAAACAATTTTTGTAGGGCGAGGTTCAATCTGAGTAAAAACAGTTTTTTTAGGCTGAAGTACAGGAGTTTCAGTTTTAATAGTCATAGTAGGCCAAGGTATTTGTGGTTTAACCTCTTTTTCAAAATGTTTTGAAGGCCTTGTTGGTTCTTGTGTGACAGTAGGGCATTCTCTTTAATTGCAGAAGAAGTGGATGTAGGGGAGGCTCCAGGCAGTGGAATTTCAACTATTGTATAACCGGCTTGATGATAAATATTATTGCATTGGCTGCACATATATTCCTTATACCAGTCTTTCTCTGTACTTTTCTCAGTCGTGGATGTTGCATGGGCTAAAGTGTACAAATTAAGCTCTCTGTCGTAGGCTTCCCTTTCCATTACTAATTCCTGCTTATAAGCTTCGAGTTCTGATTTTAGAAACTCGTTTTCCTATAGAAGGGAAGCTAGGATGACTAGGCTTTGTGTAGCAGTCATAGTCTTAGTAGCTGGTTCTTATGTGGCAGCTACTGAATGAATAGTTGGTTGTTCTGTAGTAGCTAGGTGGTGTGCAACATCCTGAGCATCCTGATTTTGCATATCAGCAGGTAGTTCTTGTGTGACAGCTGCTGAATGAGTAGCTGGTTCTTGTGTAAAAGCTATGTGTTGTGCAACATCCTAGTCATCTGTGTTCTGTATATAAACAGGTGGTTCTTGTGTGGCAGCTGTTGAATGAGTAGCTGGTTCTTGTGTGACAGCTACTTGACGTGCAATATCCTAGTCATCTATGTTTTGTATATCAACAACTGGTTCTTGTGTGGCAGCTACTGAATGAGTAGCTAGTTCTTGTGTGACAACTACTTGATGTGCAGCATCCTGGGCATATGGATTTTGTGGATCAACAACTATTTCTTGTGTAGCAGCTACTGAATGAGTATCTGGTTCTTGTGTGATAGCTAATTGCTCTAAAATAAATAATGTCATAAAATCCTGGGCATCTAGTTCTTGTGTTTCAGTGCCCGAGTGTGAGACAGGTAAAGATTCGGGGACTTGGTACTGTGGTGGGGTATGGGGTTTTAGACCAATAGGTGAGGAATTTAGGATGGTAGCAACAATTTCCACTTCAACTGAAGCCCTCATTCATCTTCGGGGTAAAAAGGCAGGGAGAGCAATAATTTTCCTTTTATGAATGGGTTTTTTCTGAGGGGGGGTTATCAGAGATGATGGCTTCTTTCGTTGAGGCACTCGTTTGTCTTTTTGGTAGGAAAAGAGTCTTAATTTGCCTTTTTATCTTTAGCATGGCAATGGGAAGGTTATCTTTAGAATCATCACTAGGAATATGAATGGTAGGATTAGATGATTCTGCTAAATTATGGTATGGAGTTGATGTGGTGGGAGGGTCAATTGGATTGACTGATTCTACTGATGGGATTTCTAGGGGATCAGGAATGTTCCTTGGTTGCTGCTCGGAGGGATTTTCAAGGATTTCTTGAGGATTTTCAGCAGCTTGCTGAGGGATTTCGGTAGCTTCTTGAGGAATTTCAGCTGCTTGCTCAGGGCCTAGGGGTGGATTATTGAGAGGGGGGTTTTGTCGAGCAAAACCCCTCTGAATTAGTAGATGGACAAGACGATGACAGGTGAGGGAAAGGAGTGGGAATTTTACCTGTATACAATAAGGTGACATATTCTTTAGACACTCAAGTAAATAATACAGAATATTTAATAGTCGACCATGTCTCAAATGATCTAACAAGACAAAATCATGCTGATAGACTACCTAGTAGTGACCTTCACAAGTGAGATAATGTTTGATGAATTTAGCAACCGTCGGCTATGTAGGTGGTAATGAGTGAAGTTGGACACCCCATCCTTTGGGCTCGACCTTCTCTCCTGGCAGAAGAAAGTCCTGTTGTGCATTCATGATGATATGCTTGCAACGAAACCATCGAGTTCTAGTGACTGGCAGACCTGAAACCTGTGCAATGTCATGCTCTGAGACTGGAATTCGAACTCCCTAGACAGTAGAATAGCCTTCCTGTAGATTACGTGCAAATTGAAGGACTTGTTGTGGATCAAATCCCTGAAGCCTCTGAAAATATTCTACCCAGCCTGCCCACTGAAAAATATAATATACCTCTCGATGTAATCAGAGTAGAGCTATTGAGCTAGGCTCATGTCAAATATCAGGTCCTCCCATAGGTAACCGGCTTTGGTAAAATACACAGTCAAAAACCAAGTTACTGCACTTCAGACAAAGTAAATTTTGCAAATGAGAACATGGAGTAACAACATAGAGACGGGGTGATAAGATGTGATGGTGAGTAAAAAAAATGACGGTAATTGGCTTGCTATGAAATGATGGCATATAATCTTGGTATTCCCCCCACCTACGACTGAAATAATGACTTTAAATGGAAGGAGATCATGGTAATAATGACATAATATTCTCATTTAACCATAGTTTAATAGTATTTACACATAATATTTACAGACCTCGTGTTTACCTTTGATCCATATTCCAAAAGTATAGTGCTCGTTGATAACAGATCATCAATATTCATGGAAGAATCTTTTGAAACATGAGGGTTATTATATTAAAGGTCTGTATAATAATAGGAGAAGGCAATGAAAGGATAGAATTAGCATAAAATTAATGAAAGGAGTGATTTTCACAATGAAAATCATAGTGTGGTAATGTATTTTGAAATGAAATGGTGTTTCAGCAACGAGAAAATGGGTAAAGGGTAGTGTTTCAGCAACAGGAAAACGGGTAAAGGATGGTGTTTCAACAACAAGAAAATGGGTGAAGGGAGGTGTTTCAACAATGGGAAATATAGGGAAAATTGTTGCTGAAGATTACTGTTAATGGAAAAAATAAAGAAAATGTTGTTGAAGAGTACTATTTCGTTGATAGGAAAAATTTTATTGAAAAATGATGGGAAACATGGGGAAGAGAAAATAGGGGAAATGATGGAAATGTTACTGGAAGATGGGGAAATGAACTATGGATGGATTGAAATGAGGTGACAATGCTTCACAAGACGAAGCTTGGATTTGCTTGTAGTAGGATTGTCCTTTTCAATCAGCCTTTCTTAAATCTGGAATTTGCAAAATAATAAATTGCAACATGCTAGCCCTTAACAAGGATTATTAGTTAAGAAATCTAATCTAATGCTAAAAATACAATGCAGAAATTAGATGCAATGAGGGGTAGCAGGCTCCCCCAAAAAGAGATAATGTGAATCTGCCATGCAAGTGGTCTTAAAATCCTCTTGGGAAATGGGTTGTTGGTAGAGACAGAGCCGATAACTATTTACTAATAATGGTGTTCTAGAATCATCAATTGTTAGGAGCCTTACTGTTCCATTGGGAAAAATAGTATCTATTTCGTAAGGTCCTAGCCATCTTGTACGTAGTTTCCCTTGAAAATTTTCAAACAGAGAATCATACAATAAAGCCCAATTACCTTTTTGTAACTGCTTATGCTTGATGGTTTTATCATGCCACCTTGTTCTTTGTTGTTGGATCATAGTTGTTTGATGGATCGCATCTAATCTCTTTTCATCCAATTCCTGGAGTCGCTGCAACCTAGCTGTCTGTGCATCAGTCAAATCAAGGTTAATAGCTAAAGCAGTTCTTAAGGTTTTAATTTCAAATTCCACAGGAAAAACAACACTTTTACCATAAACCAATTCATAGGGAGAAAATCCTGTAGTATTTCTCCAGGTAGTTCTGTAAGCCCATAATGCTTCAGGGAGCCTTTGAGACCAATCCTTCTTGTTTTCCTTCATTGTTTTTGTTAGAATGGCTTCCATAACTTTGTTTATACTCTCCACCTGTCCATTGGCTTGGGGGTGGTATGGTGTAGTCATTCTATGATAAATATGATATTTTTGAAGGGTGGCTTTAAAACCATGAGAATTGAAAGGAGGTCCTCCATCTGTAACTAGCTCTCTAGGCACTCCAAATCTAACAAAGATTTCTTCAAATAGAAAGGCTAAAACAGATTCTTTATCAGCTCTAATGAGTGCCTTAGCCTCCACCCATTTAGTCATATAATCTATACAAACCAATATGTAAACTCTTTAATTGGATGGAGGATTAATGGGCCCTACGAAGTCTAGAGCCCATCTTTCAAAGGGTTCAAGTATTACCTGGGGATTCAATGACATTTCATCTCTATTGTTAGGTTGACCCATTCTCTAACCGTTGTCGCAGGTCCGAACATATTTATTTGCATCCTTGAAGAGTGAGGGCCAATAATAATCCATCCTGAGAATTTTATGTGTCGTTCTCTTATCAGCGAAATTCCCTCCACAAGGGACATCATGATAAGTCTTTAGTATGTCATAAACCTCATCTTCTCTAATGCATCTTCGAATTTCATGATCAAGTCCTGTATAGAAAAGACACCCACTTATCTAGCTATACCGAGAACTTTGCTGAATTATCTTTCTTTTCTCACGATGTGATAGGTGTGATGGTAACTTCCCTGCAACCAGATAATTAGCAATGTCTGCATACCAAGGTGAGTGAGCAAATACTACAAATAAATATTCATCAGGAAAGGAATCATCTACTGGAGTATTATCGTCAGCTTTTAACCGAGAAAGGAAATCAACAACTACATTTTCTTTACCTGGTCGATCTACAATTGTAATATCACACTCTTGTAATAACAATAACCACCTGGTGGCTTGAGCATTTGTGACATATTTGTTTCTTTAAATACTTAATAGATGAGTGGTTGGTATGGACAAAAGTAGAGTAACCAGTAATGTAATGTCAAAATTTATTAATAGCATAAATGACTGCTAAAAATTCCTTTTTAGTAACCATGTAATTAAGCTTAGCAGGAGTCATGTTCTTACTAATGAAATAGATAGCATAAGGAAGATGGTTTTCCTCTTGTCCCAAGACAGATCCAATTGCAGTATTCGAAGCATCAGAAGATATATGGAAGGGAAGTGCCCAATCAGGGCCCCTTAAAATAGGAGCTGTAGATAACTGATGCTTCAGTTCATCAAATGGTTTCTGGGAAAGATCAATCCACTTAAATTCAACATTTTTCATAAGTAACACAAACAAAGGAGAAGTTATTTTAGAATTTTTTTTGATAAATGTTCTGTAGTATCCTGCATGTCCTAAAAAACTTCTCACATTCAATTTGTGTTCTAGGAATAGGAAGTTTCTGAATTACCTGTATTTTGGATGGATCTACCAGAATTCCTTGAAATAAAATAGAGTGTCCAAGACCAATTCATTCATTCATCATCATATGACATTTTTCAGTACTTAAGGAAAGGTGAGCTTGTACACAACGTTTAAGTACTTTCTCAAGGTTTTGTAATGCATTCTCAAAAGTCACACCATAAGGGGTAAAGTCATCCATAAATATCTCCATAGAGTCATTAAGCATATCATAAAAGATTCCTATCACTGCTCTTTGAAAGGTTGTTGGAGCATTACATAGTCCAAATGGGAGAACTCTATAAGCAAAAGTTCCCCAAGGACTAGTAAAAGTGGTCTTATCTTGGTCTTGGGGTGCAATTTTGATTTGATTATATCCACTAAAACCATCTAAAAAGGAGAAGAATTTCTTCCCTAACAAACTATCTAACACTTGATCAATGAATGGCAAGGGGAAGTGATCCTTTTGAGTGGCTTTATTTAAGGCTCTGTATTCTACACATACTCTTCATTTCCCATTTTTCTTAGGTACTATTACCAATGGAGAAAACCATTCACTGTCAGATATGGGATATATAAACCCTGAATTAAGCAATTTTTGAAGTTCTTCTTTAACAATTTCCCTCAAATTGGGATTCATTCGTCGCTGGGGTTGACAGATTAATTGGCAACCTTCCTTGATATAGATGCGATGAGTACATAATTCAAGAGATATTCCCTTCATACCTGTATAGTCCCATGCGAATGCTTCCTTATTTTCACGAAGTAACTTCATTAGTTGTTGTGTTTCAACATCTGTTAAATTGGGGTTTATGTTCAATGTCTTGCTAGGTTCAATTTCTATTATTATGCTTTTAGAGGAGATGGTAGTTGATGTTTGAGGTAGATCTTCAAATTTAAGCTTTTCCTGGATATCAAATTTCAAAATTACAGTCAACTGATTATATGTTTCAGAAGTGACTAAGGAGGGTTCACAAATAAAATTACTAATTACTTCATCCTCCATGGTATCCTTAAGATTTAAAGCTTGTCCGATAGTCAAAATAGGCTGAGTAGCATTATCATCATAGTCCAACCATACAAAATTATCATTATTAATCATGGGTGTGGCATGAGTGTAGAGAGTAAGCTGCTTGGTTTCACATCCATTAGAAATTGTCATTGAACCAAATCTACAACTGATAAAGGCATCGGCTATGGCCAACCAAGGCCTTCCCAAAATTAGAGGATGTCCCCCCAACTTTGTTTTATTCTGCAATACCACAAAGTTAGCTGGGTAATTCCAGGATTCAACTGAGATGATTAGGTTTTTAATGAGTCCTTCTGGTTTGATTATAGAATGGTCAGCTAACTCCAGAATGGTTGGTGTCTCTCTGATCACATTCTTCAGCTGTAACAGTTGTGAAGTTTCAAGAGTCATAATATTTATAGCAGCACCTAAATCTACCAAAACTCATGAAATGATATTTTTTCCAATTTGTACTGTAACCGTAGGATGGCCGAGATCACCATATTTAATAGGAGGGGCTTTACCAGAAATTAAGGAAGATAGATCACCCATAACATGAACTATAAGGGGATCTTTAGCTTTCCTACTGGGTTTCTTAATAGAAATATCTCTCATGGTTCTAGAATAAATTGGTATATCTCCAAGTGCTTGTAAGAGTGGAGTTTTAACATAAAGATTCTGTAATTTCCCTAAAAGATTGAAAGTAGGTGGCTCAGGCGTTTTAGTCAAAGCTAAACGCTCAAGGAATGGTGGTTCTGCTGTTTCAGCACCCTTATTAGAGGGTGGTTGTACCTCCTTACGTAAATTCTTTTTCTCTATCTCTTCTTTATCAGAATCAAAAGAGGTAATATCATCAATGATGGGTTCAACTATTTTCCCAGATTGTAAATGAATATCATTACACTGCACAGGAAAAACCAAAAGTGTAGGCTTATTCTGAATATCAATGACTTGCACAACTTTATTATTGGGGTTAGGGTTTGGTTGTACAGGTAGCTAGGGTCTCATCATTTGATTATTTGGTGGAGCACCTGACGGTAGAGGGAGTGGTTGCTGAAACTGAGGAATTGATTTGGAAACAGGAGTTGTTGACCTCTCCAGTTTGGGTTCGATTGATTAAAGTAAGATTGTTGTTGTGGAGCCCAAGGAGTCCACATTGTTGGGTCTACGAAGGGAGGTTTGTTTGTTGCATGGGTGGGTAATTCATTTGAATGAAATATTGCATCTGGTTAAAGTGCGGGTAGTTTTCTTGATTAAAAGAAGGATAATTATTCCAATGATTAGAAGATGTAAATGGCATGTTAGAGTTCATACCTTGTCCTCATGGTTGCCATTGCCTTCTCTGTGTCAGCAGATAAACTTCTTCAGCTTCATCTTCAGTTGGTTGCAATGCTACTTTTATTCCTAGTAAAGAAGGGCATTGTTGTGTTTCATGATCCTTCTCACAAATGGTGCAAATTGGCACTTTTTCCAATGGGAATTCTCTCAGTGGATGTTTATCTCTGAATTTGGGACAAAAGATAGCCAAAGCAGTTTGTGCGTCTACTTGTTTCTTCTTAACCTGCAAGGTGTCAATCTATGAAGCAAAAGAAATTAACATTTCACTTTTAAATTCCTCAAGTAAATTACATATTTCAGCTCTTGTTGCTCCTCCACTGGCTGATTTTTGAACTCTTGAATATGTATTATCCCTGCTATTTGATCTATTCCTTGCAGCTCTTCTTGAACATTTTTTGCAGAGGTTAACAATTTCATCATATGATTCTTTAGATATGTCCCCTTTACCAAGCATATTTAGCATGTCTAGACAATCATCCCTTACCCCTTTCAATAATATTGTTTTAAGAATATCTTTACTTACATTGGGATGATTGGATCTCTGCAGATTATATTGTAGCCTTTCCACAAAGTCCTCCAGATTTTCGTCCTCCTTTTGTACCATCTTAAATAGTTCCTCCCTTTTTTCTCTCATCCAGCAACAGTCTTGATATTTGGTCAATAAATTCTGGTTCATTTGTTCCCATGTTGTGATTACATGGCCTCCCAGACTCATGAACCATCTTAGTACATTTCCTTTTAGTGTTGCTGGAAAGAGCTTCAGTTTTTGAGCATTAGTAACATAATCATAGCTTCTGCATAATATATCAAACTCAAAACGAAACTCATCAGGATCTTCAGAAGATAAACCATGGAAGTTAGGTAAGGCTGAAAGTGGGATATTCTTCATGGGAGTTGCTCCTCTGGGAATATCACCAATAGGAAATCCCGAGGTAGAGAGAGAATTCTCATCTCTTCCTTCTCCTCCTACCTGTCCTCTACCAAAGAATCCTTCATTGTTCCCTTCCATTGGTTGTTCTCCTACTGCACTTGCCCTGTCTTCAATGTTTTCTGTTGGCTCCTCAATGTCTTCAATTGGTTCCTCAATGTCTTCTATTGGTTCCGCAATATCTTCTATTGTTTCCTCAGCCTTTTCAGGGCCCACAACTTCCTCCGTTTCGTAGTTTGTTTGAAGAGAATGTTGAGTCTTTGGGTTTCGAGAGCTTAGCCTTTGAGAAGTTTCAACTTTTGATATAATATCATCAATAAAGGTCTTTCTTCCTCCTCTTCCTTTGCCCTTGCCACCTGTAGGGTTAGTTTTCTTGCATCCTCTCATGCATTCTGCACATCTGAAAGAAAAACATTAATGCTTTTGAAATCTGTGATTGCCTTCCTGGCAACGATGCCAAAATGTTGGTCACTTTAATTGCTTATTAATTCAAACAACCAAGTGAAACATGGATTGTCAACCCAGGGAAGTCTATTTATTTCAAAGGCAACCACACACTGTATATGCTCAATCTCAAAAGTAATGAAAAGTTGTAGTAATAATTATACTAATCACACCTTGCTTTAAAAAAATTGAAGCTCTACTCTTAGTTACAACAGGAACAATCTCTCTATTGCAGACAATTATTAGAGAATCCTTGATTACATTAAAAAGAACAATCTATGAAAAGAAATCAATCTGCAAAGGAAACGACCAGTTATGCTATAACAGAGAACAAGACCCTATTCCCCAAGAAGGAATCTTCAGCACCTGCTTTTTATTACTATGCTTCACAAACTCACTCTGTAAACCCAATTACCAATTAAAATACTCACTAATTAGTTATGAGTGAATTTATGAAAACAATGCAATAATCAATTGAAAATTAGAGTTACAGCAATAAGTACAGATTTCCAATAACGCATAAGCAAACTTAGTTAAACAAAGTTTAACAAGGTATGAATGGAAAATTAATACTTAACACAATACATGAATCAATGGGTGAATCTTGTGATGAAGGTGGGCCCTTTCCTTCTCACAAGATTCCCCAAAAAAAGGAACTAAAAAGAAATGCTCTAAACAATATTTTATTCATCTATCAGTCTATCATATTACAAAAGATTCCAATCCCTTTACTTTCAGCTAGACCTTATTGTAGTCTATCCCTCTAATGTTGATGTCTCTTCTTTTTAAAGAGGATACATCTATTACAATTGATTACATTATAAATCCTATCTTTAACCCGATATGCTAAAATAAGATAATTGGTTCTTCCATTAACAAAATGTTGTTACAATGGTTATGACAATGCCGACTTTGGAATGTAGTTGTTACAGCCAGTGTAACAGCTCCTTCAATGATCTCCTTTTGTTGCTGCCGAATCTAAAATGCAAATCACAGGCTATTTCAACAACGGGATTTGTGCACTGTTCTAACTATTTCAACAACGTAAACTGTAATGATAAATCTGCAGTCTTCAAACTGTTTCAGCAACGTAGACTATAATGATAAATCTGTTTCAGCAACTATCCGATCAATGATTAACTATGAAGGTAATGTAAGATTATATGTAAAATAAATTAAACATATAGTAATGAGAAGAAATATTGTATACCTTCAGAAAAATGGATTAAAGTAATAACATGGACTTTAAATATGGGTTGAAAAAGGGTGAAATGATAGCAAAATATGTGATCAAAAAGGTACACTGTAGGGTCCTAATAGATATCATGAGGGGCATAAATCATTAATCAAGGCATTCTTGTTGTGGTGACACTGTAACAGTGACAGGGACAATGGGTTAAATTCACAACACGGTGTAAAAGGTTATTGTTGAGATAGTTATGTGAAGTGATAATGCCTAATAATCATGGCCCATATAACCATTGTATGATTATATGATGACATGACTTGTGCAAGCCAACCTTTGGCTTATGTAATCCATCCTCCCCTCCAATGAAAAATGTGCCACAACCACAAGAAATGTATCTTTGATGATAGTATAAATAATCAGTTGGGAGAAAAACAAAACATGTAGAGGATCAAGTTGGGTTGACACAAAATTTGTTGGATAAATTCTACAATAAAGGACCATAGGTATAGTTGAAAAATATAGGCATAATGAAAACAAGAAGCTGAATCAATATTTTACAATAACAATTTCCACAAAAAGGCTATAATATGCTAACTTGAGATCTATCTCCACTATGTTCTAATATTCATTACCCAGTTTTGTATTAAACTTTACGATGTTTGGTACAAAATGGAAATAAATATGTTCAAGTTCTAGAGATGAATATCTAATTATTTTGGGTCAATATAGAGGGTTATCCCAAACAATATGCTTCATTATAAACAAAATGATGCATTTAGGTCTCATTTAGTGTGTAGTTCCACATACCATATGAAGCAAACCACATTCAAACCATAACCTTGATTTCCTTGATTTCTACAATAAAGGACCATAGGTATAGTTGAAACATATAGGCATAATGAAAACAAGAAGATGAATCAATATTTTACAATAACAATTTCCACAAAAAGGCTATAATATGCTAACTTGAGATCTATCTCCACTATGTTCTAATATTCATTACCCAGTTTTGTATTAAACTTTACGATGTTTGGTACAAAATGGAAATAAATATGTTCAAGTTCTAGAGATGAATATCTAATTATTTTGGGTTAATATAGAGGGTTATCCCAAACAATATGCTTCATTATAAACAAAATGATGCATTTAGGTCTCATTTAGTGTGTAGTTCCACATACCATATGAAGCAAACCACATTCAAACCATAACCTTGATTTCCTTTAGCCATGCCATAATCTTTCATTAACATGAGTATATAAGAATTTTTTTTGAATGCCAAGCCCATTTTACCATTTGTTCCATCAAATTCACCCCATTGTGATACAAGGTGTATTTCAATGTCTATTGTTCTAATTTTTATGAGGGGTCAACCATGTTTTTCACATGCCCATGGCCCAAAAAGTCAAAACCATCCTTATTCAATTATAAGTGTTGATCCCGAGCTTAATTATACAAACAAAACCCAAACTTGGAAAATTTCTAAAAAAGTTTGTCCATATCATAAACTTGATAGATCATTAAGTTTTTTCACCAATTACAAGCCATAGAAAAGTCTGAATAAATGAACAAACAATATAATATAATTATGATCATAAAAATATAATTTATGTCAAACACATATTCCCTCTTATGATAACCCATGTAAAAGCAACTTTTTCACTCATGCACAACCAACTCTTGCATAGAGTGGGGGAGTTGGACACATTTTCATCAATGACCTATACTTCTTATATGGTTTGTATGTTAGATATTTTTTTTCTTTCTTATAAGGGATGACCATAAAGTGTCTATAGAGTCCTTATTTATATTGCACTTGTGCCACTCTAATGAAAAAAGTTTGTCCATATCATAAACTTGATAGATCATTAAGTTTTTTCACCAATTACAAGCCATAGAAAATTCTAAATAAATGAACAAACAATATAATATAATTATGATCATACAAATATAATTTATGTCAAACACATATTCCCTCTTATGATAACCCATGTAAAAGCAACTTTTTCACTCATGCACAACCAACTCTTGCCTAGAGTGGGGGAGTTGGACACATTTTCATCAATTACCTATACTTCTTATATGGTTTGTATGTTAGATATTTTTCTTCTATGCTAAATAGTCAAGGTTACATGAAATGAAATTGCCAGTGAAGCCATTATAGGCGTACCCAACCTGTGATCACAAAGATACAAGCAATTAAAACATATAAAAAATAGTGTGCAACAGAAAATGCAAAAACTTGACAAACTTTCACACGAGAGAGAAGGTCTCGCATGTGGGCAGAAGAATGTGTCACAACCACCCAGCACAAATGCTTACCTATTTTCTGACTACCGTTTTTCAACAAACCTTGGAGGCCTCTTGCAAGTGTGTGTTGTTCTGCACCAATTTTCTTAGCAAGTACGAGGAAGGACTGAATCTTGTTACCTGCAAAACGACTCGGCACGTAAGATAGTTCCTTCCATTTAGTGATAGGATCATAAAATTCGTGCTGGTTTTTTTGAAAGATTCGTGATATTTGAGAAGATGGATTCCTAATTCAAGAGAGGGGATCATGATGGAAATTTGATATGGATAGATAGATCTGGTCATTCTCATCGGTCACGTCAAGATAGTGAGGGACTTCCACAAACATCAGTACAGGTCAAAGTGCCTCACTTGCTTGATAGAAGTTTAAGAATAAATATGTTACACAGTGAAGATCATAGTGTGCGAAGCGATTTTCATTGGATGTAATCTTGGGAAAATGATAAACTATATGATAGCCACCCAAGGTAGAAGAAAAATTAGACCAGTCAGTCGAGATACCAGATTCCCAGTTTCACATGAACAAAGAAATTTTTTGAGCAATCATGTGAATTCTCTGAACGAGGGAACCAATTTCGTTGTCTACTAGACATGATAAAACACCCACCTGCAACTGGTGAAAAAGTGTGCAGGGATCATGGTCATCACAGAAATGTAGAAAGGATGTCAACACTATGAATGTGTGAAACTAGTTGGGGTGTGGTGAAATGAGAGTAACCTGATTCATGTAATAGGTTGTGTGCTCGTCATCACACAAGGAGATTGTTGGTGTGATGAGTGAGCAGATTTGACATGCGAAACTCACAAAAAGACCAAGGAGTTGATTACGAGAGAGAAAATCTAATAAGCATGATTCAAAATAAAGATAGTCTTTGAGATGATCAACTTTGTTTTTCCATGATTGAATAAGGGACGAACACTCCCAACCTGAATTGGATGTAAGGGAGGTGCATGAAGACGGGCATGCTATAATGGACTCATGGATTCAATCATTAGTGAAAATTTGAAATTTGGAAATATCACACCCATAGTAGTAAATATTCTTTACATGGGGATCCATGTCGAGTGCAACCATGCAGATAGACAGATTGTGCATGAGAAATGAGATCTTATTTGGTTTTGTGGGATACCAGAGTCGCGAGGTCATGACAGACGTTGAGGTGCCTTAACTCCCTAGCACGTCTCAGAACTCTCCAGAATTGAAAATTTGCATTTTTAGATGTGAACCAAATAATGCATGGCTTGGGGATGGTTGTTGTTACTAATTCCAAAACTACTCTTCGGATGACAACCATCTCTATCATAGGCTTCCTCAAAATTTTCAACAAGATGACTTAACAAGTTGTCTTCATGCAACACACAAGATGATGATGAGTGGGAAGAGTCCTATGTGTTGAGACTATTTTCATCGTGTACAACCTCATTACCTTGTGTCAATCAAGGAGATAACTCATAAGATGAAGAATCAAGACAACGTGGAATATCTCCAACACATGTCGATGCGCTGTGAATGATAGGAGACACGTGCAAGTGAGCTGTAGAGGAAGCTTCAATATGGATGTCTACTTTGACCGGTGCACATTCCATATCTGAGTTAGAGTGTACATGAGATGACAGTAGATCATATGATGTGTTTGGTCATTCATCACAACATACGGAAGCGCAAGACTGATGATATCCCAAGGCTGGAGGTTGATCAAAATAATTGATTGTGCATGATATTTCACCAAGATTCACGGATCAAGAATCGATCAAGAATGGAAGCTCAATGTTTTGAGAGGAATTGATGATGTCTTCACCATCCTACTTTTGTTTGTATGATGAGACTACCTTACACATGACTACAACTTGAGCCAACATCTCAAGAATCAAGAGAGTGCACGCAACTACCTTGTGAAGCAGATCGCCCAAGCAAGTCATGGTGTAAGGAGTCATGGCTTGTAGATGATGGAGGATGGAAGAGATGCACATTAGACTCAAGACTTGGGTTATGAATGGTGATGTCCTCTTATGGAATGGAGGGATGAGTTTTCACCATAGGCTTTCTGAACCATTCTATAATTTCCTTCGTTTTCACCATAGGCTTTCTCTTCAAGTAGTGAGGTTCGCATGCCTGGTGATTGCTAGTGTTACTTGTGTCAATGGTTCTTTCACCACAGAGGGAGAGGGTGAGAGTGAGTCCCAATTCGGATGGTAGGAAGTCCCAACTTTGTTAGGAACACAAAACACAACAGAATGTGCACAGCTTTAGGAGGAGAAGTTCACATGGATGCAGTAGTCACAACACACAAGGAAAGATAACACATACAACACACAGCGAAGGAGTCCGCGTGAGTGCGATAGTGGTTATAGCAAGTTTACATGAAAGGTATGTCTGATGTCCAGAGGTAACCAACATGAGCAGTACAATGCTAATAGCTCACACAACACATTTTCATTAATATATATGTACTACAACAATTGAATGAGTTAAAGTGTTAAACACAGGTTAAAACAACATGCATTACAAGTGTTCGAGATTAGTCTTACAAAAATTACAACACATGTGTGAAAACATGCTGGCTTGATAGCAAGATTTTGAATTAAGTGAAAGTTCCAAGACACATCGTTACACCATACATCACTAACACTATGGGTGGGGCATTGGAGCCACTACTTACTCCTCAAAGAAAATTTTATAGACTCTCAAAGCTATGTGGGAGGAGTCGAGGTGAAAAGTTATTTGCACGTACAAATGAGTGGGTATTCATAGCCAAGGGTGAAACTCGACCTTGTGATTTTTCAACTTCCCTGATGACTGTTTCACTTCCATGACCTTTCAACTTTACATGACTCTTCATATGACAAGTGGGTCTCTTGGACTTCCATGTTACAATACTTTGATTGACAATATGACCCATAGTAGAGATGTCGATGACATGAATCATGACAAGACTCGACATGATAGTGTTGGTACATTCATGCTACTTCTAATGTGCATGTTGAACTACAGTGTTGCTAGGTGAAGAATGTCCTCATGGTGTGTCACAACTTCACCTCTGCATGGCAAGGTGTGCAGAGTCTTTGATGGTCGTTGGGTTCACTTGATGTTGCATTCACACATTGATCCTTACTTGTATGTTGGCATGCTTCACAAGTTCGTCCATTCATGAGAGGTGTATGCTCATCCATTTTTCCATCCACAAACACATATTCACATGTTCATCCATGCGTTCATCCATGAACACATCTTTTCATGATCATCCCTTCATTTGTTCATCCATTCGAAAATAGGGCCTCTTGCATGTACTCCCTTTGTTCATCTCATCCATCATCGTGCCATGTTTTTTCGTATATCTGTATTTACAGTATGTCATGATGAGATGACATCAAATCCATAAACCTCCTAGTCTACCATGATCCATTATCATTTTGGATGCAGGTGACTGGGAGAGAGGACAAGGTTACGAAACCATGTGAGGCAAGCTTTGAGGTGGAATGGAGGCTCTGAGCACTACTGGTGAAAATTGCTCAAAAGTCACTGGGAGATAATGACGAGAAATCTAGATCGACAGTGACTATCCATGGGATTTGGCTCGGTTAGAGGACAAATTTGCACAATTTTTGAGAGGAGCAGTCTAAGCTGCAAGAAGGCTAGGTAGACAAAATCTGCAGAATTTATGGAAGGAGCAGGTAGCAGAAGCTTGGCAGCAAAAACTATGCAATTCTTGGAGAGAACTGGTAGCAGGTTGTAGGGAGCTTGGCAGTAAAAACTATGTAGTTCTTGGAGGGAACTGGCAATAGGTTTCTGAGATCTTGGCAGCAAAAAATATGCAATTTCTAGAGGGAACTAGCAGTAGGCTGTTGGGAGCTTGGTAGCAAAAACTACGCAATTCCTGGAGGAAACTAGTAGCAGCCTGCTGGGAACTACTGGCAGGACAAACTGTGTTGATGCTAGGAGGCAAGCCTGCTGATCACCTATGCACAGTATTTGAGCCGAGAAAACTGTTGGGAAACAGAGGGCTTGCTCATGAACTCTGCATAGTTTTCCGGGTGAGCAGTCCGTCGGCTGACTAGTGGGCTAGCTTGGAAAACTATGCCATTTTCTAAGGGAGACAGGGACGGGCACTAGGTGTCTATCCAACCTGTCTGTGCAATTTTCTCAGTTAGTGGAATGAGCATGGTTTACAGCCTTTGTGCAATTTTTGAGGGGAGTCAGTCTCATGGTGACTGTCAGGTCAAAATCTCTAGTTGACCAATAGGAGGGTTGATTGATCAACTTGCGAGCAACGTGGCTTGAAATGGCTTGCTTGGTGCTTCTGCGTTGTTATAGGTGACAGTCAATCGAGTTGATGGTGGGGTGAATGTTTGGTTGTCAAAGGGAGATATGGCAGTTAGAACTTCAACAAAACGACTAAGTGTGTCAGTGAGTGAAAAGGTGCACACACGATCTTGTAAACACACACTTATGTGACTTGACGATGAGACGACTCAAGCCATACAGACATACATGATCAACATGATTAACTAACAGTGCAAGCTGACAAGCGCAATTCTTGTGATTGATTGTTTGATGACCGTGACGATGCTTGCGTGACAGTGTATACGACTTCATGTGTGAGCACAACGGATGCTTTCATAGCGAACAAAACATGTACACAAGAAGTGATGAACTTGTGCATGACCAGAACATGGTCACAAGCATGACATAGCAATCAAAATGCAGAAGATGACAGTTGGTCGAACAAGTGAAAAAGAAGCACGACATGTAGAAGCAACACATAAAGTGACTTTTCACATTTATGCACATGTAGGTTACTGAGGATAGGATGATAATATAATGACAAGAAATTCAGAAAAATCAACTAAGAGGTGTACTTTGAAAGACGTTTCATACTTACCATAATTACCCTCAGGATGATCATGCATCCGATGGAGTTTGCATGCAGTCCTGATCTTTTCCATTACTCGTTTCCTTGGCCTCCCTTCTCCTCAACTCCTTGGAAGCAATTTCATCATGTCACCTTTTTGTGTAGCCACTCAGAGGTAGGTATCCATAATTTTGGAAGACAATGGTTGCTACAGGGATGAGGCCCATGGAGGTCTATCTATGAAATTTTTGCATGCAAGGCCATCAAGATAACTTGGATAACACTGTGTATTTTTGGGGCTCAAAACACTGTTGCGAGACCAAGGTCTCGGGAGGACACCTCTGTGTAATTTCTGAGTGCAGTGTTGTTGGACTGCTTTGCGTATTTCCAGAGAGCAGTGTTGGCTCAGGCCTCCAGGCACTGTGGGGTTTCAACAGGCAAGGGAGGTTGGTGTCTCTATGCACTGCGGAGTTTCAACAGGAAAGGGAGGAAGCTTGGTGGTTGCAAAAACAAATCGCATAGTTCTGAGAAGCTAGATGAGGCTAGGTTGCTTGGGAAAATGGTTGAGTGTGAGATCAATGAAACATATGTAAAAATTGATAGGACTCTATTGTGATCACACATGGACATGTAGACCATCCAGAATACGTAATACAAACTTTTCTTGATGCAACAACCTTCGTGATGTGAGTGTGTGAGGTGAGTGTGAAACATGTCTATGTGATGATAACCACTCATACACACACAATTCCCTTGAAGCATGACAACATTCCCTTTGCATGATAGACAACAACCAATATGCCTAAAAATGACATGTGTTACAGAAAGATGAGAACAGGGACAATTCTTTAAGATCAGGGAGGAGAGCTTGAAATCATCAGCTTACCAACAAACAACCAGGGTACTGACCAGGCTCGCTGGTAGTGATGTAATGCGTGTGTTCCTACGTGACTCCACCGGGGTACTCTCCAAGCCTGATAGAAGCAGAGAAATACCAGAGATGGAAAATTATACTTTGAAAATATTCAACTCATGAGCCAAATTACCCTTCTTGATTTCGAAACACTGTGATCAAGTTGAACTTTTGTTGTGTTTGACTAAGTTGGAAAAACATGAACCATGTCTATCCATGGGGTAAGTGGGGAAGCCAAAGTAACCCGCACAATGATTCCATACTCCCTAAAATACCAAGGCCCTGTGCTGTCAATGAACCAAAACAGAGAAGCTAGAGTTCTATCAGTGTGTCACCAAGGGTTGTAGCAACTACAACCACCCTCCAAAATTTTGGCTCGCATACAAATTTTGGAGCCTACTTTGGATCTTGTGATCAATCATCCTTGGTTGTTTGTTGATAAGCTAATGATTTCAAGATCCCATCCTTGATCCTAAAGAGTTGTTTGCATTCTCATCTTTTTGCAGCATATGTCATTTTCAGGCATAGCGACTGTTTCCTATCATGCAAAGGGAATGTTGTCTTGCTTTAAGGGAATTGTGTGCGTATGAGTGGTTGTCATCACATAAACATGTTTCACACTCACCTCATGCACTCACGTCATGAAGGTTATTTCATCAAGAAAAGTATGTATTACGTATTTTGGATGGTCTACATGTCTGTGTGCGATCACAGTCGAGTCCTATCAATGTTTGCATATGTTTCACTGATCTCACACTTAGCCATTTTCCCAAGCAACCTAGCATCATCCAGCTTCCAGGAACTATGTGATTTATTTTTACAACCATTAAGCTTCCTCCCTTGCTTGCTGAAACCCTACAGTGGGTAGAGGCACCAACCTCCCTTGCCTACTGAAACCCTCCAGTGCGTAGAGGTCACAACCAGCACTACTCTCCAGAAATGTGCAGAGTAGTCCAACAACACTGCACTCAAAAATTGCACAGAGGTTCCTCCCAGGACCCCTGTCCCACGACAGTGCTTTCAACCCCAAAAATGCGCAATGTTGTCCAAGTTGTCTTGTCGGCCTTGCATGTATAAATTGCACAAATGAACCTCCTCGGGCCTCATCTTGGCAGCAACCACTGTTCGCTAAAATTTCACAAACCTACCTCTCAGTGGCTACATGAAAAGGTGACATGTTGAAATTGCTTCCAAGGAGTTGAGGAGAAGGACCAAGGAATTGAGTAATGGAAAAGATGAGGACCGCATGCAAACTTCGTCGGATGCATGATCATCTTGAGGGTAAGTGTGGTAAGTATGAAACATCTTTCGAAGTACACCTCTTAATTGATTTTGTAGGACTTCTTGTCATTATCATATCATCATGTCCTCATTAACATGCATGTGCGCAAACGTGAAAAGTCACTTTATGTGTTACTTTTACATGTCGTGCTTCTTTTTCACTTGTTCAACCAACTGTCTTCTTCTACATGTTGATTTCTATGTCATGCTTACAACCATGTTTTGGTCATGCCAAAGGTCTTCGCCTCGTGTGTACATGTTTTGTTCACTATGAAAGCATCTGTTGCACTCACACACAAAGTCATATGAATTGTTGCTCAAGCGTCGTCGCGGACATCCAACAATCAATCACAAGTGCCATGCTTGTTGGCTCACACTATCAGTCATTCATGTTGATCATGTATGTCTGGATGGTTTGAGTCATCTCTTCATGAAGTCAACTAAGTGTGTGTTTGCAAGATCGCGTATGCACCTTTTCACTCGCTCACACACTTAGTCATTTTGCTGAAGTTCTAACGACCAGATCTCCCTCTGACAACTGGACCTTTATCCTGCCATTGAATCGATCAACTGTCACCTAGAACAATGCAAAAACACTAAGAAAGCCATTTCAAGTTGTGCTACCTTCAAGCTGATCAATCAACCCACCAGCTGGTCAACTAGAGAGTTTGAACCAACAGTCACCCCGGGACTGACTCCCCTCAAAAATTGAACAGAGGTTGTAGACCATTCCCTCTCCGCTGACTAAGAAAATTGCACAGATAGGCCGGATAGACACCCAGTGCCCGTCCCTATCTCCCTCAAAATATTATGCAGTTTTCCCAGCCAGCCCACTAGTTAGTCGGTCGACTGCTCACTCGGAAAACTGCACAAAGTTAATGAGTGAGCCCTTTACTGCCTAGTAGTCCGCTCGGCTCAGAAACTGCGCAAAGGTGATCAGCAGGCATACCTCCCAACATTAGTGTAGTTTCTACCACCAGTAGTTCCCAGTAGCCTCCTACCAGTTACCTCTAGGAATTGCATAGTTTTTGCTACCAAGCTCCTAGCAGCTTGCTTCCAGTTCCCTCCATGAATTACATAGTTTTTGCTGCCAATCTCTTGGTAGCCTGCTGCTAGTTCCCTCCATGAATTGTGGAGTTATTGCTACCAAGATCCCACTACTCGCTCCTTCTAGAAGTTGTGCAGATTTTGTTTGCTCAGCCTTCCTGCAGCTCGGACCACTCCTCTAAAAAATTGTGTAGATTTTTCCTCTAACTAAGCCAGATCCCATGGATAGTCACTGTCAATCTAGATTTTCAGTCACCATCTCACAGTGGCTTTTGCGTAGTTTTCACCAGCAGTTCCCAAATCCTCCATCCCATCTCAAAGCTTGTCTCGCGTTGTTTTGTAACCTTATCCTCTCTCCCGGTCACCTGCATCCGAAATGATCATGCATCATGGTAGACTAGGAGGTTTATGGATTTGATGCCATCTTCTCATGAGTGAATGTAGATACAGGCACACAAACAAACATGGCACGATGACGGATGGGATGAACAAGCGGAGTAAATGTAAGAGGACTTGTTCGCAAATGAACGAATAAATGATGCATCCATAGAGATGTGCTCGCGAAGGGACGATCATGCAAAGATGTGTTTGTGGATGGATGCACTGACGAACATGTGAAGATGTGTTCGCGGAGACGGATGAGCATACTTCTTTCGCGAATAGAAAAACCCGTCAAACATGCCAACATACAAGAAAGGAGAAACGTGCGAATGCAAAATCAAGTGAACCAAACGACCATCGAAGACTTCGTGCACCTTGCCATGCAGAGGTGAAAATGTGACACACCAGGAGGCAATCCATCACCCAGCAACACTACAGCTTGACATGCACACCAACAACAACACGAATGTACCAACACTATCATGTCGAGTCTTGTCATGAGTCATGCCATCCACAACTCTCTTGTGGACCATACCGTCAATCAATGTAATGTAACGTGGAATTCCAAGAGACCCACTTTCCATATGAAGAGTCATGTAAAGTTGAAAGGTCATGGAAGTGAAACGGTCATGAGGGAAGTCGAACAACCACAAGGGTCAGTTTCAGCCTTGGCTATAAATATCCCCTCATTTGTACATACAAAGGAATTTTCACCTCGGCTCCTCCCACATAGTCTTGAGAGTCTGTAAGATTTTCTTTAAGGAGTAAGTAGTGGCTCCAACACCCTACCCATGGGGTTAGTGATGTATGGTTTAATGATGTGTCTTGGAACTTTCACTTAATTCAAAAGCCCGATATCAGGCCAACACATTTTCACTCATGTGTTGTAATTTTTGTAAGACTATTCTTAAACACTTTTAATGCATGTTTTTTTAACCTATGTTTAACACTTTAACTCATTCAATTGTTGTAATACATATATATTAATGGAAACATGTTGTATGAGCTATTAACATTTTCCTGCCCATGTTGGTTACCTCCCCGGACATCGGACAAACCTTTCACGTAAACTTGCTATAACGACCATCACACTTGTGCGGAATCCTCTACTGTTTGTTGTATGTGTTATCTCTCCTTGTGTTTTGTGGCTGTTGCATCAGTGTGGATTGCTCCTCCGGAAGCTGTGCACATCCTATTGTGTTGTGTGCTCATAACAAAGTTGGAACTTCCTCCCATCCGACTTGGGACTCACTCTCACCCTCTCCCTCTGCGGTGAAAGAACCATTGACACAAGTAACACTAGCAATCACCAAGCACACGAACCTCACTACTTGAAGACAAAGAAAACCACTCTCCTATGCTGACAAGCAAGAGCTGAGGCAAACATTTAAGATAAAGGAAACTTATCCATTGTACCGAATGGGACTCCTACACCAAATGGTGTGAGGTCTAGATGGGACTTCATACTAGGGATATCCCATGATCTTGGTGGGTCTAGCACCATCAACAAGGCACTATGAATCACCCTCCATATTTCTGATTTTAGTTTAGGTCAAAATAATGAGGACTTGACCTTGGTCGTTTTAGGTGTGATGTTTTGAGGGTTGTTTTTATGGCATAGTGTTTTAAAATTTGAATACTTTGTTTTCACTTGTAAATGTATTAGACATGGCTATTGGTGGAGGGTGGAAATATTTTCTAGAATACATAAATTTGATATTATGTTATTTATATGCCTATTGGTCTATTTTTTTGCATGATAATAATTGGAATTTCACCTATGCAATCCTCATATTAATTTCTAGATTGTTCATTTATATTAATTCTAGGTTGATGATCCTTCAAAGTTCTAGGACTTGATGTGATGAAAGTGGAGGGATTCATTAGAGAAGTTGATAATTTCCTCATGTTTGACATAAGGAACATTATATAGTGTTATATTATGTTGTTATGTTTATATCAATTTAGACCTTTAACTTGCTAATCAAGCATGATGTTGATGTAAATTGGGGCTAGCCTCTAAGGGTGGACATTTCTACAATTTTGTAGTGCAAAGTGGGAGAAGAGTTGTGGCCAAAATTTTTTTGCTCAATGGTGTTGATAAGAAAATAAAAATAAGGATGATAATTTTGATGTAACTATAAGGATTTGGAAGTTTTTTATTTATTAATTTTCTAGTAAGACCATTTTAAACTTCATATATGGGAAACAACTTTCTGCAACTATATTTTCATTTTCTTTGTTTCAAGTCTATGTGAACAACTTAGAGAATCTCTATAGTTTCTCATGGCACAAATTTGATCTTTTTGTCAATATTTAAATTTCTTCTAGACTTCTTCATGAAAGGCCACACTTACGTTTTCTAGTTTTGAAGGATCCCAATTCTAGGTGTGAATAGAGAAAACTGGGCACATGGTTGGTTTTTGTATTGCATCATTTTTCAACCCAAACACCTTCACAAATCTAGGAGAGTTGAAAACTATGTACCTATAGTTTCAAGAAATCCATGAGACTTTAAAACTATTTACCTATAGTTTAAAGAAGTGAATGAAAGCATATTTGTAATAACCCAAACTAGCTCGAAAACGAAATAATATTTAATTAGACTTGAAGTTGGAATTGCATCCTTTGTTAAGAAACAATGAAGTTATTTTAAAAGTGAGAAACAACATACACACAAGTACATTTGGGGTCAAATATGACATTTTAATCGATGTTTCTTAAATTATTTTTAATGTCAAAAACAATGAAAATGGGTGAAATTTGTTTGTTTTATATTTTTTAATTTTACCATCCACAATCATCACTTATCCAATGTTACAAGAATAATGTCAATTAAGAGATATTTATTATGTATCTTAGTCAAAATTATATGTTCGTAAAAAAAATGTATATTAACATACGTAACATTGATTAATCAATGCTTATGGATTTTTTTGGCTCCTTGTTACCCTCAACACATAACCTTGATAAAATTTAATTTTAATGTTTATGATCTTTTATAAATAACATTTAACCCATATTATCATTAACACTACCAATACTTAATTGTTAACTCCTAATAGAGATATTCATAAAATCCCAACCCTTATAATTCCTAATTGATGTGACCCTCAAATTTTTTTCCCTCTTTAATATCTAATTCCTACAAGTCCTATTTCTCAACCAATCATACTAATAATATCTATTAGTTAACTCCTTACAACTATTTTCACAACCATATAATGATCATTACAATAGGTAACCCTTATGACTAAAAATACCTATAACCTTTAATCCTTATTATACATATAGATACCTGATCTGATTTAGAATATTAAATTGTTGTGAAGATCCTCCTCAGATTAGAAACAAAATGCTTTCATTGTGCTTAATGATTCATGAATTTTTGCAAGTGAAATGATGAGTTTTTATGTTAATTTTATGAGCAATTTAACATAAATAAGAGACTAAACAACAACATAAACATGTATAAAACAACATAAAAAAAAAAATTACAATAGGAACATGATAAAGGAGTTCACCCCTCCTGGGCTACGTCTCCTTGGTCCAGCTTCCAATGGCTTAGGCCTCTCTATTATGCTCAAAAGTGTAAAAATATGTGTTTACAATGCTCAAATGCTTCTGAAACCTACTCCAATGAGTCTAGAATGTCCAAAAATGGTACCCCATCCTATTTTTTTCCTCATTTAGTCAAAAACTATCTTAGTTATGACCTCTGTCAGTCTTTCCACGATTACCTCCTCCAAATCTGGCTAACTACCAGTTAAATTCATTATCTGGAGCTAATTCTGGAAGTTCTGCCGAAATTGGTGGTCCCACCAACTTCCTTGCCTATCTTGTAGTTAAGGCCGAGTGGTCACACGGTGGTTAGGTATGGAAGTTAAGGAAACAATTTTGGTAGCTCCATCGCAAATCGCAATTGGCAAGAATCGACGGTCTTATGCTCTATGCATGCAGCAGGGTGATGTGCGATTGCAATATGGCATACTCAACAGTGCTATTAACTATCACCCTTAGTCGCATTGCATCCAGGATTCTTTCATAGATCGTAATCGGTAGAGAACTAGCGGGTAACATAATGTGGGACTCTACCTTCTGTTTTGTGTGATTGCTATCTGTGATTGCGATTGTCGCATTGCAACCTAGGTATGTTGGGGGTCAATTTTTGCAATGTCTTTCCTGTTGTGAAGTGCGATTGCAATTTATTGCATCACAACCTTGGCCTTGCTTGGGTCCAATTCTTTAATATGATCTACCTATGATATGTGATTTGCGAAATGCAGGGACAAATGGTTGCCTACCACTTGGCACTTCCCCATTCACTGAAGGACCTTGCCACATCATCTTTTCCTGCCATCTATCCAAGTCAAACCTAAACGTTGACTTTCTCTAACTTCTTCGTACGAGCTTAGATTCGAGTGGCATTCACACTGTTAGAATTAGAATGACAAGCTCTTCGATCTGAAGCTAAGTTTATCAAGATTCTGACACTTTGAATTTTGAGCCTAATTTTGAGCACCTGATTAGTCCTCCCCATCGGAAGCCTTTTGGACACAAAAAGGATCACTCTCAATTGTCCAGCAGGTGAGGGTACAATTCCCTCACTTTTCCAACCTCTATCCATTTTGATTTTAAAGGATTTGTACCTTTGATCCCCACTCAAAGATAAACAATACTTCCCCTTTTTGATGTCCTTGTTCTTCTGTCAAGTATATTGTCTTGTTGAATCTCATCAAGAAATTCTGGATAAAAGTATTCAATAGATGGAATTTTAATATTCTATCCTTGATCTTCAATCAAAGGAGGCTCATACAACCTTAAATTATCAACATTAACAACAACATAAATTTTCATATATGAAGAAAAATGCAACCTGAAGGCATTGTTACCAATATTTTCCAAAATTATGAATGGACCAAAACTGATTGGTTTTAGATTTTTACTTTCTCCTTGGAGCCTCTCTTTGTTAATGTGAATCCAAACTTTAGCACCAACTTGGAACTTTTTATCTTGAAAATGCTTGTTGTTCCTTGCTTTGTACTTGCCTTAGCTTTTCTCAAGCTGTTCTTGAACCTTTTGGTGCACTAACTGGATTTGTTCAATGAAATTTCTCGCTTTGTCTATGTCGTTATGACCTTTAATAGAAAAATATTTGCAAAAAATAAAATCCAAAGGATATTTAGGCAATTATCCCATGCATGCCTCAAATGGTGAAGTTTGAGTTGAAGAGTGCTTGACTTAGTTGTAAGCATGCTGAATATAGTGCAAATGTTCATCCCACAACAATTGTAACTGTCTTTGTAACCACCTCCAACAATATGACCCAAGAAAACTAAATAAGTTTTTCCAAACTCGCACTTTGACATCTTAAGATACAACTATTCATTTTTCAGGACATCAAGTACTTTTATTACATGCATGACATGTTCATCACAAGATTTACTAAAAATTAACATGTCATCTAAGTAGACTATGAACAACTCATCAAGAAATGGCCTCAGTACATCATTCATCACATGCATGAATGTAGTAGGAGAATTACATAAACCAAACGACATAACTAGCCATTCAAACAAAACTTGTTTTGTCTTGAATGCTATCTTCCAAATGTCTCCTTCAACTATTATAATTTGATGGTAGCCACTTCTTAAGTCCAACTTAGTAAAATACTTTGCATCTTTCAACTGATCAATTAAATCATTTATTCTGGGCAATGGGTAACAGTTCTTTACCGTAATTTTGTTCAATGCACGAAAGTCCACACACATGCGCCATGTTCCATCATTCTTTGGCACCAAGACAATAGGTAAACCACACGATGAGGAATATGGTATGATGATCCATTTTTTCAACAACTATTGAATTTGCTTCTTAATTTATACACTTTCCATCACTGACATCCTGTACATGCCAATGTTAGGAAGAGGACAATCTTGTTTCAATTGTATCTCATGTTGGATTCCTCTCTTGGGAGGTAATCCCTTGGTTCCTGAAACATCTCGTCATATTGGTTAACTATGTCAACCAATTCAGATTTAAAATTTGAATCACAACCTTTAAAATCTTCATTATCAACATCATTCTTGGGTTTGATCATTAGAAGTACAAAATAGTTGCTCAAATTCACTAGTCTTTTCATCTTCCCTGCATTAACAAGTGATTTACCTGATCCTTTTGAAGTATGATAATGAGTATGAGTAAAGGTTGTGTTAGTGGAAGAGGGTGAAGATGCTTGTGAGGAAGAAGATGAATAAGATGGTGGAGAGGGTGGAGGTTTGTCTCCATTTCCATTACCTCCTCCTGAAGAACATTCTCCTTTGGGAGGTTTGGAACTTCCCCTTGCAACCTGGTATTCCTCTCTTCATAGAGGACCTTCACCATCTCTGTCATATCAAAGAAAGCCTTTCTTAAGGTCTTTTCATATTTTGTCATGTTTTTAGGTTCTCCTTCATGAGACATGATATATGGAGTCTCAACTATAACTCGAGGCTGAACTAGTGTTGGATATTGTGGCAACTTTTCTCTCCTTCCCCTTGACCCAACTTAAGGGATTCCAACCAACTTCCCTTCACCTCTTTTGCGTTTTAACCTTGTAAGCATGACATAAACTTGAAAAATTAAATCCTTCTTTCACAAAGTAAAACAAGTGCTATTATATCAAAATGATCTGATTTAGAATATTAGATTGTTGTGCTAATATCCTCCTTAGATTAGAAACTAAATTCTTTCATTGTGCTTAAGGATTCATGAATTTTTGCAAGTGAAATGATGTGTTTTTATGAGCAATTTAACATAAATAAGGAACTGAATAACAACATAAACATGTATAGAACATCATCAAAAACAAATTACAATAGGAACATGATAAAGTACTTGTGCTCCTGGGCTATGTCTCCTTGGTCTAGCTTCCAATGGATTAAGCCTCTCTATTATGCTCAAGAGTGTAAAAATATGTGTTTATAATGCTCAAATGCTTCTAAAACCTACTCCAATGAGTCCAGAATGTCAAAAAATGGTACCCCAGCCTCTTTTTTTTCCTCATTTGGTTGAAAATTTCCTTAGTTATGACTTATGTCAGTCTTTCCACAATTTCCTCCTCCAAATATGGCTAACTACCAATTAAATTCATTATCTGGAGCTAATTTTGGCAGTTTTGTCGATATTGGAGGTCTCGCTAACTTCCCCGCCTATCTCACGGTTAAGGCTGAGTGGTAATATGATGGTTAGGTCGAAGGTTAAGGTGACGGTTTCGACAACTCCATCACAAATTGCAATTGGCGAGAACCAGTGATCTTATGGTTTGTGCATGCGGCGGGGCAATCTACAATTGTGATATGGTGGACTCGATGGTACTATTAACTGTAACCCTTAGTCTCATCGCATCTAGAATCCTTTCGCAAATCATAATCGGTGGAGAACTGACAGGTAACATAATGCCAGACTTTTCCTTCTGTGGTGTGCAATTTTTATCTGCGATTGCGATTATTGCATCAGAACCTAGGTACTTTGGGGGCCGATTTCTACAAATCCTTCCCTATTGCGAAGTGTGATTGTTATTTATCACATCACAACCCTGACCTTGCATGGGGCCAATTCTTTAACATGACCCACATGCGATATGTGATTTGTGAAATGCGAGGGCCAATGGCGCTTACCCATTCGCTGAAGGACCATGCCAAATCATGTTTTCCTGCCATCTGTCCAAGTCAAACCTGAGCTTTAACTTGCTCTAACTATTCATACGATATTGGATTCGAGTTCCATTCATACCATTGGAATCATAATGACGATCTCTTCAATCTGAAGCCAAGTTTATCAAGACTCTAACACTTTGAGTTTTGAGCCTAATTTTGAGCACCTGATCAATACCTAACCATTAAATTCTACATCCTCTAAAACTTATTACTCTATTTACAACCTCAATGATAACATATTTTGATACGTAGGAGTTAATTAAGATAAACTTGGACTAATGTGTGTTTAATCAAATTATGTCTTATTAGTGTTCATTTGAAATTTTGTAAATGAACAATCATCATGATCTAGCCATAAAGTGGTTTAATAGTTCATATTATCCTCAATACTAATGGCTATATTGATTCATGATTTAATACCTAGTTATTCCATGAACTCCCTTTGAATAGCATGGAGGGTAGTTTGTTGATAATTGATTGTGAGAAACTCATAAGTGAAATTATTTTCTTTTTCCTTAATACATTGCCTCAAGAAGCCTTGTTTGATGGGTTTATGGACTATATCCATCTTTGAGGGTTTTAACCACATAGTACATTGGTGTAGTGATATTTTATCTATTTGTGTGAGTGATTTCTTAAGTTGTTAAACCTATGTAGAAATACCTTGTTTATTGCACATGGTATAAAAACTTGTATAAAGGAGTATTTCTATCGTTGATAAAGATACTAAGCCTATGTTTACACATGCATCAAAGGATTTATAGATATTATCTTTGTGCATATATAGGATGGACTTTGTTCTGTTGCATCTAGGGCATTGCTTTTAGTTGGAAACACTTTTTGTTTCGCTCAAAAAGGTTTATTTTTGTCTAATATATGTCCATTTTTGTTAGATATAAAAGTATAAAGTTTCATTATGGCTTATATGTATGTGTGTGATATTGGAAAAATAGAAAATATTGGATTTCATAGATTCCAAAAAGCACATAAACACGTATATGAAGAAAGGGACAAAGGGACTTATGCTCAAGAAAACCTTGAAGGGGAATCTATATTAATTATGCCATTTCCTTATGTGGTTCTTTTGTACAAATGGTCCTTTTATATATCTATATGTGACCATAATAACTATGCCATAATTGGACATTTAGTTCAAATCATCTACATAATTACCTCCACAATATATCCTTGAATCTTTCAAAATGTTTTCATCCCTAACTTCTCTCATTTCTCCTCATCTCACATTCTTACATAGACTTATAGATCTACATAATTACAAACCACTATATAACTATTTGTTATTCAAAAGTAAAAGTTATTCCATTATACTTTCCCTTAACAAGTACCTGTGATCCCAATAAGAAATCTTCGTTCTTTGATTGAACCGGTCCCTTCTTGTGACTTAACCAAGGCACATACTTGTAAGATGCCTAAGGCACTCAAAAAATTAATTCCTTGGAAAACTTCAGGATATATGACCATTCTTTTAAAATTAGAAATTAAATAAAATATGCATACTACCAACAAGCTTAATTTTCAGCATTCATTTCAAATTATGCTTAATTTTTACCGTTTCCTCTTCCATCCACTTGAGCAATTTTGGGCCAGGTATCACTTTGTTTGCTAGGTTGTCCCAAATAAATAGCTTATTTCACTTTTTACCATCTAAAGCTTAAAATAGACTCATATTCAATGTAAAATGATACCCATTATCATATGCAAACTCAACCAAATGAAAATAAAGGCTTACCACTTAGATGATTTATCCATCACATACATTCTCAACATTTATTCAATTGTTTTATTAACTATCTCTATTCTCCCATATGATTCTTCATAATATGCTATGATAAATTTTACATTTGTACTAGATATTTTAAATAATTCTTTCCAAAAGGTTGAAGTAAATTTCCATGTTTATTTGAAACAATTTCTTTTGAATCTCTATGGAATCTAACAATAGTCGTTATGTAAATTTCTGCAATATTAGATGGCTTATGACTAAGTTTTACTAGAATAAAATGATTAGCCTTAGTCAATTTATTCACTACAACCATTAGAGAATCATATTTCCTTGTTATCATATAAAATTTCGTTATAAAATAAATAGTTACAACATTCCATTTCCACTTCAGAATTGTAATGGTTGTAGAAAACTAGCTAGGTGTCTATGCTTAGCTTTCCCTCTTTGACACTCCATACATATTGAAATATAATCAACTACATCCTTCATCATCCTATGCCAAAAATATTTATTTCTCACGGCTGAAATTGTGTTTTTATAACCAAGGTGTCCCACATATGGAACACTCATTGTGGCTTTTTTCATCTATCTAAAGTCAATACATAACCTCAATGCCCCATCCTTAATTTTTACAAAAAGCAGTAGTGCTCCCTGAAATGAAACACTTGTGCATATGTATCGTTTATTCAATAACTCTTCCAACTACATTTGTAATTTTTTTGGTTCTAGAGTAATCTTCCTATAATGAGTATTTGACACTGGAGCAGTGTTTGACATCAAATCAATAGAGATTTCCATATCCCTCTTTGGTGGCAAACGTAATATTTCTCCAAATATATCTTCAAACTCTAGCAACACTAAAATTTCTTCAAGGTTAGGATCTTTCATCTTCATTGATTCTTCTACATCAGCTACATATAACGAACGCTCCTTATTGAAAAGTCTCTTCAATTGTATGGATAATCTCTTTTATAGATATTGGTCTTGGAATCCATCAAGATATTATGACATAATGCTTTTCTTTTTGTATCCTTGAGGACTTGTAAAATTATTATTATGACAATATAGGATAACATTATGCTTGTCTAACCTATCCATTCCAATTAGGATAAATCTATTTTATAGAAATTAGTCTTGGAATTCCTTGCATAATGCTTTTCTTTCTTCATTCTTCAAGACATTTAAAATTATTATTATGACAACACGGGATAGCATGATGCTTGTTTGACCAATCCATTCTAATTAGGATGTCATAAGATCCCAATGGAATGATATTCAAGTCTACAACCATATACAATCCATTTAGATTTATGGGACAATTCCTGACTATCTCATTGATCCTTCTCTTGGTTCCAGTGACTAGGTGAATCAACCATGACCTTTCAAGCTTTCTTTTCATTAAATCAAATCTATCCACTATTTTAGGATGAATGTATCTATGGCTTGATTCATAATAAATTAAAATAGAAATACGATGATTTATAATCCTACATTCCACCTCAGTCACATGGGATTTATGTTCTTCATTTTGATCTTCTAGAGATACATATATCCTTGGAATATTTCTTCCCATGTCTTCCACTATTGTATCCTGTTTGATGTTACACAATGTCCTCATTTTGTCATATTTATGAGGGAAATTTCTATATATATCATCTCCTTTACATGACCAACATCTGAGTGGTGATCCTCCTCTTTTTCCCACGGTCTCTTACACTTTGACTTCACCTTGAGCATTTTGATTTCATTGACATACTTAAAGAATATTCCTTTTGAAAGATGGTTTAAAACCCTTCTCCTTATGATATGATTTTTCCTTCTTCTTATATCATTAATATTTATAAAATGTATCTTTACCTATGTTCTTCTTAAACAAATACTTGGCCTTTCTAATGGTTTTAGCCAAAGTATTAGGTTCATTAATTTGAATGTTATCTTTATAAAAAGATGGAAGTCCACCTAATAACTTCTGAATTTTCAGTTTCTCATCCTTGATAAAGCCCAAATGCATGAATAACTCCAATAGTTTTCTTTAATATTCATCCATGGTCATGCTTCCCAACTTGAGTTCCTATATCTTTGATCAGGTGATTAATTTTAAGCTCAAAAAATAAAGTGCCAAGAACTTCTTGAAACTAATGCTAAATCAAAGATCTCACTGATATGAATCCATTACAACTTGGATAGCTCAAAACCGATATCGTATGCTCTTGATATCACGTTCTTATCATTTTCCCAAACAGGCAAAAATTTTACAGGTAAGTTGACTATGTAGTTTGTACGATGACTAGGCGAGGTGACTAGGAAGGCTGACTATAAAATGTGGGCCAATGATAGGTCACCACTTGTCCTCTCTAGATTGGTTGAATTCTGCTAAGTTCTTATTGGTTGTGGTTGTGGTTTCATGGTCCAATGGATGGAAGCCAAGTGGGCCAATGGATGGTTGCCACATGGCCTCCTGAGGGTTCATTAAAATTCGTTATGAGCCGCACTATCCTCACAACAATTGAACATGAGACCTCTTGACAAGAAACAAAATGCCTTACTTCCATGCCACTGGGTGGTTCTTAGCATTATTGGCGGCACATTTATATTTAAATGCAATATATTTTGCTATGTGGGGATGGCATTGGGGCTAAGCCCTAGCCCCCGGTCACCCCACACCCATAAGACCACAGGCAAGGGACCCAAGGGCATGAGCTTAGCCCCTTCCCATGGTTCTAGTACCCCTGATAACCCACAACACTAGACCAAGCAACAAACTGATGAAGGTATTAACCTTTCAAGGGTGGAGTTGGGGACAAACCCCGGGTCATATCACCGCCATCGTCACCGAGTGCTAAGGATTAGTGGGATTAGTGATCTATGGAGATTTTTAGAGGGCATGAAGGCCATGCGCCAACCCTGGCCATATGGCCATTGACGTGAACACATGCACAAAATATGGAAACTTGCGGAGGGTGCTAAGGTGAGGGCGCGAGCCCCAGGTCCTATGGACCCTGAATGTGACCGCACGCCAGGAGAACAAGGGCTTGACATGTAAGGTGGTATGTTGGCCTGACCCTTGGATTTATGGCACCACACATGACCTCATCCTCGAGTATTAAGGGGCTTAACTAGTGGGGGCGGGTGTTAAGGTCCATCCCTCGACCATGTGTGGCCCATGTGGCCGTAATTTTTGGATTAAGGGGTTTGAGGCTAAATTAATCATCCACTAAAATGTGTCAGTGGGTAGCAAAATTGTAGTTATGTTAGCAATTTTTGGGGCATACTTGTAGAACTGAGCGATAGCAGGGCCAATGTGTAGGATGGTTAAGAATGAAATTCAGGAGAGAGCTTGGAAGCTCATAAATTTTTGAGTTTTTATCCAAATTGAGGTCAAAAAGAGGCTTCTTATGGTTTTTGGATGTTTTGAATACATTGGTAACCTCTAATTTTTGATTTAAGCACATATTCAGAGTACTTTTGAGGGTTTGAGACAAAAGGTGTATGGATCAGTTAGGGTTTGGAAGCAGTTCTAAAAGGTATTTGGGCATGGAGAAGACCTTGCAGGGGTATTCTCACTTCCAGAAGTATACTAAAACAACCGTAACTTGTAGGGTTTATCTCAAGTTCAAATTCTCTTAACATGAATTTTTGATTATGTGCTTCAATGTGGAATTGAAGGATTCACATACTATTTTTAGCTCATTTCATTTGAAGTATGTCATCTTTGTAGGAAATGCTTTGAGTTGCTATTGTTGTGAGAGTTCTTTGTAGGATAACATTACCTTGTAGAATATCCACATATTTTCTTGCATCAAATGTTTATTTAATTCATTTTGATATTGAATATATGAGTGGTATAGTCACATTGATAGGCATGGAGATGTATCCCAGGAGGGGTGAAATCCATCAACAAACCTTTGTCTTACTCTTCTTTATGACCGCATGGATTATGTGATGTTATGTTCGTTATGTTAAGTTACATATGAAGAATAATTCATGATTTGAAGAGATATTGGAAACCTATTTATTTCAAGACCCATTTTTAGCTTGCAGAGCATCGACACGGTCCTAATCTTTGTTTTATTTTATTTTGGAAAAGAGGAAGAAATCACATAATCCAATTTCAGATTATTTTGTATCAGAGCACCAGTTGACCAAGTTGCAAAGATGGGCAACAAAAAGAGTCTTCAAGAGCTAGAGGAGTAGAATTTAGCTCTTTTGAGGGAGAACATAGATTTGAGAAAGATGTTAGAGATAACTGAAGAGGAGAAGAGATTCATGCACTTTGTTTTGCAGCAAGTGCTTGATGAGAAAGTTGTAGAAATATCTACTCCAGTACTAGTAAGAGAAACCTCTAGAATGAGGCCAGTATGTGGTCATGGTTCAAATAGTGGTTTTGGACCATATGTAGAAGATGTTTCATATGATTTTTTCAAACATTGTTATGCAATCATCTCACAAAATAGAAGAAAATATAGATCAATGACTTCAAAATTAGCCTCTTCGAGGTGGCAACCTCCTTTACATTACACAAATGAAAAATTCTTCAATGATACAAATGACAAGACCTCGTTTCTATATATAGGAGTCTAAAGGGTTAAAATATAATCAGAGTTGACATAACAATAATAATGTAAGGGCACAACAATAACAATAGTGGGCTTCTATGGGCCACAATAATAACAATATGGAGACAACATGGGCACAACAATAACAATATGGGGCTACAATGACAATAGTAATAAGTGAATACACTAGTATTATAGGGACCTAACATGCCCCTCTCCTTCAGAAAAGTGTTGTCCTCAATGCTTGAGTAATTTAGGATGCTTTTGTATAAAATTATCATCCTCCCATGTAGAATCTTCAGTGGCTAAGTTCTTCCACTTAATTAGATACTCTAAAATTGATCGATTTCGTAGTTGTCGAGTTCTTATTTCTGTGACTACTTCAGGTTCCAATATGATTTTTACTTGCTTGTCAAGTTCTGGAAATATTGTTAGAATTGGGAGCTTGTCACCTATAACCTTCTTTAAGCATGAAACATCGCAAATTGGGTGCACTCGAGAACCTGCAGGAAGCTCCAATTGGTATTCCATTGTACCAATCTTTTGCAACACCTTGTATGAACCATAATAATTTGGTGGTAATTTATTATCCTTATTAGCTTGCTTGAGGGACATTTTCTTGTATGGTTGTAGCCGTCGAAATATCTAGTCACCTACATCAAAACTTCTTTCAGTGTGATGTTGATTTGCCTATTGTATCATTCTATTCTATGCCAAAGTGAGGTTATCCTTTAAGAGTTGGAGAACTTGTTGTTAATGTTTGATGTGATCTTCCACTACTTGAACCTTGGAATTTTCTCTTAAATATGATGTGATGGATGGTGGATGATATACATAAAATGTCATAAATGGGGTCATTTTTGCTACAGCATGGAAGGAAGTGTTATACGACCATTCAGCCAGAGGTAATGATTTGACCAATTATGTCTATTTATCATATACAAAGAAATGAAGATATACTTCCAAAAATTTGTTTACTATCTCATTTTTCCCATCACATTTAGGATTATAAAATGAGCTATGAGGTAACTGAGTACCTAGACAAGAAAATAATTCTTTCAAAAAATTTCCAGTGAAGATGGGATCTCTGTCGCTTACAATAATCTTTGGCTTTCCATGTAGCTTTTGAATTGTTTCCATAAATGCAGTAGAAATTGTACTTCCTTTAAATGGATGAGATAATGCAAAAAAGTGTTCATACTTGGTAATTATATCAACTACCACCATGATGGAACTCTTTCTTTTGGACTTGGGTAAACTTGTGATAAACTCCATTGAAACCTCCTCCCAACGTTGACCTGGAATGGATAAAGTTTTTAATAGACCTGGGACCTTAATTTTTTCAACTTTATTTTGTTGGAAAACCAAACATTCCGCCACAAAATTTTGAATATCATATTTAAGGCCATCCAAAAATAAATTCCTTCTTAACCATGTGGTAAGTTTTTAAAAATCTCGAGTGCCTTCCTAAGGGAGAGGTTTGCAATTCCATAAGAATATTTTGTTTGAGTTGGGAATTCTTACAGAGGTATAAGCGACCTTTTTACCATAACGAATCATTTTTCCAGCTAAATGTATCAGATGTATTTGGATCTTGTTGTAACTTTTGAATGAGTGCCCACACTTCTTCATCATTCTTCCATTCATCTCTTGCTTCATTTATCCAGTCTAGTTGGATAATAGAAATGGCGCAAAGCAATGCTTCCACATGCTCGTCCTTTCTTGAGAGTGCATATGCAACACATTTTTCTTCCTTTTTTTGTAGATGATTTCAAAGTCATAACCCAACATCTTTGTGGCCCATTTTTGTTTCTCTTCTGAAGATAATATTTTTTCTCAATAGTATTTAAGACTATCATGATCCATTTTTACCTTGAAGTGTCTTCCCATTCAGTAAGGTCACCATTTCTTAAGTGCTTGTAGTATTGCCAACATTTCCTTCTCATAAATAGCTTTGTGTAAATACTTTCATTTGATTGAAAGAATTTTGAAAGAAATGGGTCTTTATTCTTGCATTAAAACAACACCAATTACATTTCCTGGGGCATCACATTCCACAATAAAGGTTTTTTTGAAGTTTGGCATAGCTAAGACTAGTTCTTGGCATATTTCCTATTTAATATGTTCAAATGCCTTCATTGCTTATGGAATCCATGAAAATTCATCTTTCTTCAATCATGTTGTTAGAGGTGCTGCTATTCTCCCATAATTATTAACAAACTTGAAATACTGCCCTGTCAACCCAAGAAATCATCACAGATGCTTTATGGATGTGGGGATTTTTCATTCCTTAATGGCTTTAATTTTGTTATGGTCTACCTTAACACCTTCATGAGATACAATATGAATGAGATATTCCACCTCTTGTACTCAAAATAAACATTTGGATATTTTTGCATATAATTGTTTCTCCTCCAATAGTTTGAGAACCCTATTAACATGTTGAACATGATCCTTCCAAGACTTCCTATAGATTAGTATATCATGAAAAATACTAACACAATTTTTCTAAGTAAAGGTTTGAAATTTGAACTCATCAAACCTTGAAATGTAGAAGGTGCATTAGTAAGGAAAAAAGGCATGAGAAAACATTCATAATGACTCTCATGAGTTCTAAATGTTGTTTTCGGAATGCCTTCGATCTTCATTATGACTTGATGATATCCTAAACAAAGATCCAACTTGGTGAAGTAAATTGATCCATGTAATTGATCCAATAATTCATTAATGACAAGAATGGGAAATTTATCTTTAATAGTGATCTTGTTGAGATCCCTATAATCCGAACACATGCCCCATGATCTATCCTTCCTCTGCACCAATACTACTAGAGCTGAGAAAGAACTTTTACTAGGTTGAATTACACCAACATCTAGCATTTCTGCAACCATATATTCAATTTCACTCTGTAAGGCCTAATGTTTGGAGGAACACTTCCTGGAATCAAAAGAATAGCATGACCATGATCATGAATAGGTGGGAGGCCTTTGGGAGTCTCAAATACCTTGGAAGGATTTTCCAAGGCATTTCAGAGATATGGAGAAATAGATGATTTTGATGTGGGAACCTCTAGCGAACATAATTGTGCAATTGTGACTCGTTTGTTATTTATTTAAAATCTTTGTCATGTCGTTAGAGATAATTATCTTTCCTAGTTTCCCTACGATAACCCTTAATTCAACTTCCTTTCCTTCTGAAAAAAATTCAAGAAAAGTTCTTGAAAATTAAAAGTTATCGTACCCAAATCTTGTATCCATTGGGCTACTAGTACAACATCACCACCACCCATTGGAATGGAAAGCATTGGACTATTCAATACATATTCTCCCATGGATAGCTTGATATTATGGCACTTTCCAAAGAAATTTATGGTTCCTCCATTTGCAACGATCACTTGACACTCCGGTGTTGGATATAGGAAGAAATTCATTTCCTTGGCTACATTAGAATGAATAAAATTATGTGTATTGCCTGAATCAATCAACACTATTACATTTTTCTTCTTGATATGTCCTATCTTGAGAGTTTGAGGAGTGGTAATTATGGCCAACGCATTACAAGATATGGTCAAATTCATTTATTCTTTCTCTAGGGTTTGTTCCTGGTGTATATCCTCTTCTTTTGATGTTTCTTGTTCCTTTTATTCCTCCTCTTCACAATCTACATACACTAATTTCTTCTCAACAAAATTACAACCTTTAGTGTATTTTCTATCACAACTGTAACAAAGCCCTTTTTCTCTTTTTTCTTCAAATTGTTGTGGTTTCAACCTTGTAGGTTGTGGAAGGCTAGGGGAAACAACACTTCCATCTTTATAGTTGTGAGCGGTAGAATTCCTTATTGCCATAATTTTACTTTCAATTTTTCTTGCCAACCTGAATTCCTTCTCCAATGAATCAGGTTCCCAAAGGTGAACCTCATGTTGGATGTCATCCTTTAAAGTCCCTATGAACACATCAATCCTACACTCCTCTGGAATACATTTTACCCTTATATTCAATTTTGGAAGTCCTCAATGTGCTCCACCATTGAACCCTTTTGTTTTAGATTTATCAATTGGCTAAAAAAGATGTTGCTTTTTGTATCCTCATAATGTGCTATCATTTCTTCCATAAAAATTGTCCAAGTGAAAATTTGTTTACAAGACCAAAGCCATCGATACCATACAATTGATTGGGTTCCAAATATAAATTTCCAATGTGTACCTTTTGTGTGTTTTGCACATTATGAAGATCGAAATATTTCTCCATTTGTAGTATCCATTTTACGGGATCCTTTCCATCAAACTTCTTCATATTGATATTGGAATATGGAGGGTCTTCAATCCAACGTTAGAGTATATGAAATCATGATTAACATTTATTTTGTTCTCATCATGAGTTTCCTTTACTACCCTTTCATCACGAGTAGCAACTTTGTCAAATCTATCTCCAAATCTTCCATGTTGCCTTTAAGTTTTTCTTCTATACCATCCATCTTAGCTTCCACGCCATCCATATTAGCTTCCACACTATTCATCTTAGCTTCCATGCCTTTATTTAAACCATCCATCTTATCTTCTGTTACTTTTTGTGAGAGTGAAAATTGTTGCACTTGTTCTCGTAATTTTGATATATCATGTTGCATTTCTTCCTCTTCTTTATGATGGTAGAGCTTTTAGGTTTCTTAATAGGTGTTTCCATTTTATTTCTTTGAGGCATCAATTAATGATAATTATGCCTCACTATGCCCTTTCAATCACTTCAAACTAATTTTTCAAACCAAACTTATGCAAAGTTTTAAAAACACTACACACCTTTTTTCACTTTGTAGGAGCTCAATATTGAATCTATTGTATCTCTGTAATTTTATATCTTCAAGGTATTAAATTTCATCATGTGGTATCCCTATGAGTCCTCTTTCTAACCCCACCAGCCTGGTCAATATTGGATTATTCAAGAAATAGTTATGCCAAATCTCCCACGATGATCTGATTATAGATTAGTTCAATAGAGCAGATTTGTACGACCTGCCATGTGTCACCGTTTCGACCTTCGGACATGAAAATGATACAAAGAAAACTACATTCCATCCTCTTTCTGTAAATTCTTATGAAATTTAAATCTAATGATCAAAAATAAATTTATGACGAGTTTCCGAAGATCACCTGTTTGGGATGTAATTTGGGAGCCTACAAAAACCCTAACTTCCTTGGATCATATCTTTGAATATATAGTAGGAAAAGATCTGAAATTTTGACTTGAGGTTCATCAAGATTTTAGATCAAATGGTTTTTAATTTCATCTTTTGAAACATCGTAGAAAAAATTTTATAGTGAAAATTCCACGATGAACAGTTTGGAGTAGTGAAACCCTAGAATCCAAAGCTCTGATACCAAATGTTATACAACCAACTCACAAAATAGAAGAAAAGATATATCAATGAATTCAAAATAAGCGTATTTGAGGGGGAAAAGTCCTCTACATTACAAAAATGAACAATTCTTGGATGATACAAATGACAAGACCTTCTTTCTAATACATAGGAGCCTAAGGGGTCACAATATAATAAGAGCTGACATAACAATAATAATGTAAGGGCACAACAATAATGATAGTGGGCATCTATGGGGCACAATAATAACAATATGGGGACAACATCGGCACAAAAATAACAATAAGGGGATACAATGACAATACTAATAAGGGAATACACTAGTATTATAGGGACCTAACAAACATCTTCAAGAAACACACCATATACCAGTGGATAAGAGTGGATGGCTAGAGTCATATACAAGTTGGCCATCATCGTCCTCATCAAAAGCTAAAAGGATGAGTGAAAAGTTTAAGGAGGTAATTAACATATCAAGTTCCGCTCCTTTTGTTTATATGCATAACAACTCTTTTTCAGAGTTTGAACAACATACCAAGGGCATATGTATGAATTTTCTTTCCAAGATGGAATATGAAGGTGGAGGCCTCAACATAAATGGCCAAGGTATTACCAATCCAATTATGTTTGAGGAGAGATCGAAGCATATGGGATTGGGATATGGTCGAAAGGAGTTTGGGGAATGCTCCAAACAACTTGATATACATTAAACATTAGAGCATGAGATGTCACCACCTTGTGACAACCTTCAAAGCTACAAATCTAGAGACAGGTATAAATCTCAAGAGTGTTTTCCTATGTGTGGAAATTTTGAATACTTATGGAATAAGTACCCTTGTACATTCTGTGATTCTATTGACCATTACGTGGTTGTATGTGACAAATTTATAATAATGGTTAAAAGAATGAACCAAATTTTGAGCATCAGGCATAATGAATTTATTTTGCATGAGATAAATTCTATGTGAGAAAACAAGAATAAGTTTTTCTGTGCTCATTGCAAGGTGCATAGACATGACATTGAACACTGTTTGAAGTTGAATCTAGAGATTTTTTTAAAGAAAGGTAAAGAGATTATGCTACATAATGCAAGGGAAACAAGAGGTGGCAAAGTGGACACTCCATAATCCTAAGAAACCTTCAAGACAAGATGGTGCAAGAAGAGAACCCATAAGCCTAGGAGAGGCAAAGTTTGGGTAGACTTATTGTAAAATTATTTTGTAAATACTTTTTGTCATTACTTGTTTAGGTACTTTTGTAAAGTGAAAATTCATTCTCACTATGTTCAACAAGTATATGATTTTCATTGATATGTGAATTGACTCGTTATAGTCCACATGTTTAAGGTCTTTTGTAAATGTACGAGATTGTTGTTCAAAGTTGTCTACAAGTTGTCATATGTTCACTGATACAAGTATTCGATTTGAAACTTGTGTGAATTGAATCTTTGTTTTCAAGATTGTATAAGATGTCTATGTATTGTAGGCAAGGTCAATCATATGATGGAAAATATTGCAACAATGTACTTTTTATTTACAAGCTCAGCCTGAAGAAATTAAAGCAAGTTTATTTTGCTTCTGAATTCCTACATGGGGTCAATTTTGTCTTCAACATATTAAACTTAAAGATGAAGTGTTTTTGGAGCTGTGCAAAGAGATAATGTTCAGATTCCACTCATCAATATTTTGTTCCTGCAATAACAATAAGAATGATGGCTCAATTCTTAACAAGACAACATGTCTTCATGAATATTATAATTGAAGTGCCTTAATTGGGGCTTGAAGGGCACCAATTGAAAATTTTTCATTTTGGATTGAGTTTTTGGGTATTTTTGAGTTCCAACCTCTTTATATTGACTAAGGAAGTAAATTTTTGGAGTCCAAAAGCTCCTAGCAGGGAGGTGAGGTGATCAATTTTAAGCTCAAAAATGAAATTGCCTAGAAATTCTTGACACCAGCACCAAATCGAATATCTCACAGATCTAAATCGAATGCAACCTGAATCACTCAAAACTGATAAAGTATGCTCCCGATATCACATTCTAGTTGTTTTCCCAAATATGTAAGAATTTTGCAGGTACGTTCACTGTGTAGCTTGTACGGTGAATGGGCAAGGTGACTGGGTAGACTAACTGTACAATGTGGGCCAATGATAAGCTGCCACTTGTCTTCTCCGGATTGGTTGAATTCTGTTGAGTTGTGATTAGTTGTGGTTGTAGTTTTTTGGTCCAATGGATGGCTGCAACGTGGCCTCTCGAGGGTGTATTAATTTTTTTTATGGGCTGAACTTCCCTCACAAGAATCGAAAAAATACTTTTTTTTTCTAGAAACATAGTGCCTTAGTGCCATGCCACTGAGTGGTTCTTAACATTATTGATGGCACATTCATATTTAAATGCAGTATGCTTTAAATTTTGGGGACGGGGTGGGGGCTAAGCCCTAGCCTCTGTTCACCCCATGTCCATAGAACTATAGGTGGGGGAACCAAGGTCATGATATTAGCCCTGGCCCATAGTTCTAGCACCCAGGATAAACCACAAAACCGGGCCAAGCACCAAATGGACTAAGGTGTTAATTGTTCAGGGGTGGAGTTGGGGACCAACCCCGAGCCATATCATCATCATCGTGACCCAAAGCTAAGGATTAAGAGGATCAATAGAGATTTTTGGAGGGCATGAAGCCCAGTCCCCAACCCAAGCCATATGGCCCTTGATGTAACCATAGACGTGAAGTATGGGAACTTGCGGAAGGCGCTAAGGTGATGAGGTCAACCCCAAGTCCCATGGACCATGAATGTGACCACACACCAAGAGAATGAGGGCCCAACTAGTAGGGTTTGCCATTGGCCTAGCCCTCGGACTTGTGGTACCACACGTGACCTCGTCCTTGAGTATTAAGGGGCACAACCGGCGGGGGTGGGCATTTAAGCCCTATGTGGCTCATGTGGCCATAATTTTCAGATTAAGGGGTTGGAGGCTAAATTAATTATCCAACAAAATGCACCGGTGGGTAGTGAAATTGTCACTCCATTAGTGATTTTCAGGGAGGATTTGTAGAATCGATATACAAAAGGGTGAATTTGTAGGATGGTTAACAGTGAAATTCATGAGAGAGCTTGGAAGCTCATAATGTTTTGTGTTTTTATCCAAATTGAGATCAAAAAGAGGATACTTAGGGGTTTTTGGATGTTTTGAATCTATTGGTAAAATCTAAATTCTGATTTGAGAACATCTTTAGAGTATTTTTGTAGGTTTGAGACAAAAGGTGTATGTATCAGTCAGGGTTTAGAAGTAATTAGGGAAGGTATTTGGGCATGGATAAGACCTTGTAAGGGTAATCTCACTTCCATAAGTCTACTACAGTAGTTGTAACTTGTAGGGTTCATATCAGGTTCAACTTCTCTTAACATGAAGTTTTGATTATGTGCTTCAAAGTGGAATTGAAGGGTTCACATATTTTTAGCTCATTTTAGTTGAAATATGCCATATTTGTAGGAGATTCTTTGAGTTGTTGTTGTTGTGAAAGTTTTTTGTAGCAGAAAATTACCTTGTAGGGGTAATTACCACATATTTACCTGCAAAAAAGGTTTATGTACTTCATTTTTATATTGAATATATGAGTGGTCTAGTCATGTTGATAGGCCCGAAGTTGTAGCCCAAGAGAGGTGAACTCTGTCAAGAAATCTTTGTCTTAGTCATCTTTAAGCCCACATGTTATGTGTTATTATGTTCATTATGTTAAGTTACATCTGAAGACTATTTCATGATTTGAAAAGATATTGGAAACCTATTTGTTTCAAGATCCATTTTTATCTTGCAAAGCATCAACATGATCCTAATTTTCATCTTATTTGATTTTGGAAAAGAGGAAGAAATCACCTAATATAATTTTAGATCAATGTTCTTGTCATAATAGTTATAGGAAAGGTAATAGTACTATAAATATTTTTGAACTAATATGAAGAAATACTTTTCTCATTAATGTGCTTGAATTGCTTCAATTGGTCCCACCTTATAGAATCCTTTCCTTGAAAATGATATCCAAACTTCCAAGTTGAGTGAATAGTTACGCAAATGAAGATACTTTTTTATTCCAAATAATCAATTTTCAACATCATCTCCCCTTATAATTTCACCATGATAGGTAGGTTTATTAAGCTTCCTAAGCTCACTTTGCTAAGCTTCCAACTCATTTCGTCTTCTCTCATGTCTAATAGGAGATATTTCTAAGATGCTTCTAGAATAATCATATTCATACATATTTTTACATGTATGAGTGGGTGAATAAAAATATCTCTAGGATGTACTAACATTTTTTAAATATTTGGATCCTATGTATTCATTCCTCCTCGTGTGAGTTCTACCTTCTTCTTCAATCTTGAAATTGACCCATTCTTCATTTGTCTTTGAAAGTAATTTAGGCTATGGAATATCTAAGTGTTTATTTGATTATGCTCCTCCTATGCCCTTATTATTGTTTTGTTATCATCCTTCCATTTCTACACTTATGCTATCCAACTCCTCATATTCTCTACCAATTTTGTTGGTTCCACTTTACTTCTATCTCCATTAGTTTTTGTCTTTGCATTACCAAAACTAAAGTTTAAACCTTTAGCTTCCACCTCATGACTATAAAATATTTTTTCTTCCTCCATATCTCTATTTTGTAATTTTTAGTTGTGTCTATTCTATTGATGCCCTTAATTCTACAAAATCTACATACAATTACGTTTTTTTGACAAAAAGAAACAATGATAAAATTTGGGAAATCATATGTACAATTTTCCTACTCTTCAAGGAAACTAACAACATTATTTTATCTTGATGAGAGTTTTTAAAGTCAAAATAATTTTTCATATGATGACTTGATTTTTCAAAAATTCATATATTTCAAAGAAATTGGTCCAACTGTTAAGGCATCCCAACTTGGGTTTTGCACAAAAAATTCAACTTTCTCAACGCCCGCAATACCCAAATGCTACAACTATAGCTATGGAATCAATATGTGATTCACCTAGGGAATCTAACTGTAATGTACCCATGTTTAAGGCACTTAAAAATTCATTCCTTAGCAAAATTTGAGCCGCGTGACCATTCTTTTAAAGAAGAAATTAAAGAAAGTATGCATGCCACCAACAAGCTCATGCAAATTCCAAGAAATAAAAATAAATGCAATGCAAATGGTCATAGGATAATTTGGGTGCCAAGGAAACTTTATATTTTATTTTTCTTTTTCTAAGGAAAATGAAGAAACCGAGCTATGCAACCACTAGAACTCTCCACACACCAACCCCTATGAAAATGCATCTCAGAGACATGGACAATGATGTAAACAATATTTTTATTTATAATTTCAACCTTTATGACCTTCATAATAAGGCTTACACCACTTCAATAACCTGAATGACTTTTTTCATGGTTAAGAATCTCACTTGGCCGAATTTATTATCCCACAAACATTCCTAGTCCCTCAATTTGTCATGTGGTGTTCCCAAAATTACATTTCTAGAAAAAAAGTTTTTATTTCATGGAATGGTCTCATTATTTTCCAAATAAACCCTAACTCTATCTTCAAAATGCTTAAGCTAATTATGCCACGTTATACCATACCACTACAAGAAGAAGAATTAATATTGTCATATCAAGGATTGTTTAGTGAGAACAATAATATTATAATTCAATCTTTTGCTGCCCTTGGTGTTGTTGTTCCTGAAAAACACACCACCCTACAATACTATTATGTTTCTAGAATTTAAAGAGAGGTTGTTCCCATGATTTCTTATTTATTAGGATATGATAATAACTGGGTGGTTAATGAGACCACTCTAGGATTTATGCTAACACTTTGTCCCAATGATGGACATTTGATAAGACTTGATTATAATAGGTAATTGGAAGAATCAATAAATATTCAATTGGTTCAATTTAGTGTCACCAAGTATTTTAGGGTTCAGTCTGATTTAGTTTATTGTTTTCTCTATTTTCAAGTTGATCAATTTTATAGTCTTCACCTAAATCTATCGATGAGTTTTGGAATCCTTTTTTTTGTGATCCATTAGACTTCTCTTCTTAGGAAATAACGCCAAAATGTAGGTTTCTTTGGGTTTGTGAATAAATTCATGCCTATTGTTTATGTTGTCACTTATGAAGAGTCTCCCCATAGGATGTTCCCAATTATGGAAAAGCTTCTTTAGTTGAGTCTAGACACCAGGATTAGTGACCAGTATATGAGAACTATACTAAAATCAAAACCTATGAATGTGAATCTCCACTCTACCAATTACTTGTTTTTATTTTCCGTGGAGTACATTAGGAAAATGCTCGAATATTATTAACTACATATTGTTTCAAACAATCAGTAGGTCAACTTCATACTGAAAAAGGAAGTTGGGCCTTTCATTGTTAATATGAGAGAAACCCTACAGGAAGTGGATAAAATTCTGAAGAACTTAAATTTAGCACAAGGAGAATCTTGGTTTTATGACCCAAACAAACTTAATTTTCTTAAAGAATAAATTAGGGATCAAATCCTTATAGACAATTACCAAAGAAAAAATTACAAAAAATAGAAAATAAGGAGGTTTGGGAACCAGAACAATCGACATCTCAACAATAACTCCCAGAAACAAAGCAATATTCTTAGCCTCCTATTTTATATGTTCGTAAAAAGAAATAAAAAACCCTTAAAAGGACCCATTTTGAGACCTCTCAAATAGTCTCATAAATGGAGGAGGATGACCAACAATCATTGAAGAGATAAAGAATAAAGGAGTCAAAATGAAATAAATAAACATTAGTTCAAAGTATTGAGGAGGCTTCATTATGGGAGTCTATGTTTACTCTTGAATATGTTCCATCTACACTTATTCCAATCTCAACATAACAATATAGTCAAGCTACTATACGATCATCATCTGATCCAACCAAGCAAGAGAATATATTTTCATAGTATTTAGATATAAAGAACAAGAATTTGAAAATTTAGTAGGATTTATATTCTCAGTTGTAGAAACATTTGTGTTCTTAGACAATATTATTATTGGCACTTGATTTTGAAAAAGGACAATTCAATATGGCTATTATGGAACCTAAAGCTCAAGTTTTTAAAACATCCAATGACCATATAATAATGAAATTCTCTATGGATTTAGACAATCAACCTAATTGAAAAAATGGACTTTCACAAGTAGATAAGAGACATGGTTTTTAGAGGACTTATTAAAACAAAATTCAATACTTCCAAAGTGCAAACCATGCTCATTAAAATTAATACCAAATGAAGATAGGGAAAACTACTCAATACGACTATAAAAATGAGAATTGGAGAATTGGAGAAATTGATAGGGATAGTGGAAGCCAATCCTAATGATGCAAAGTATATTTAAGCTTTAGAAATGTCAAAGTATATTTATATCCTTTCACTAAAAACAAGTCTCAAACTTCCTCGCTTGGAACATGTATAGACACCACAACTATTATCTATTTAGAAGGAAAAAAATGAATTGTTAACTCAATGATCAGTTTAAATAAACAATTAGCGAATCATGAGAAATAGATTGAAGTGTTGACTAAAGAAACGACATAGTGTGTTTATCAAGGAAGTCCACTAGCAATACTAGTAACTCCAACAAATTTTACAATACCAGGAATGTCAATAGATCCATCTGAAAACTTACTATAACTATTTAAAATTTGAGTTTAAGAGAAGTATAAGTGGATAATTTAAAGAGAATAATTACTATTAAAGATACTAATATTCATATCCTAAAATAACATATTTATGAGAAAGACGGCACCACTACCACTTACTAAGAACTTAAAGCAAAGCTCCAATAGGATATAGGTACAAATGCAAAATAGGTTGGTAGGAAAAACTTAATTTATTGGATCTATGAATATCTTATGGAATCAAATCAGATCTACAAAGACAAATTTATGGAATTATTTTATATTAATTATAGATGTGTGTACATTAGCAAGTCAAACAAATCAATCTATTTTACAAACTTGGGCAGAATTGGATAATATAACTCATATGTCCAATAGAATTATAAATTTCCTCATATCAAAGTCTTTATAAGTTTTGGGTCACAAACTATTCATCATTTTGTCACCATTTTCATCATCCATGTTATCACCCTAAATTTTGTTTTAAACTTTGGAAATTTTGCCTTGCTTTTAGTCATAGTCTTATAATAAGTTTTGAGTCATCGCATGATTAAAGGGATAAGTGATAGGATTAGAGTCTCAATAGTGTCATTCTCATTTACAAACCCTTCTTCTAGTTATGGTGTTAAAGGGTCTCTAGGTCATTTCATGCTTAAAGGGTTAGGTCATAGGGTTAGAAGTCTTTAAGATCATATTTCATTTCCAAACAAAGTTTGACAACCTTATTCCATGTCTTAGAAGTCTCACCTTGTGTTTAGAAGTCATATCTCAAGTCATTTTGAAAAAATTTTGAAATTGACTACGAATCCATGTTTTTGTAGCACAGACAGTGTAAAAAACCTATTTTGCACTACGAAATGACTAAAGCAGTATTTTTTAGCAGAAAAAGAAAAAGAAAAAAAAAACAAAACAAAACTTTGTTTTCTGTTTTAAGTAGTCAACTTCCAAGGGGTTTCTTGAGCAACTGAAAGCATATTTTGGAAAACTGAAAGAGGTTCTTCTTTCTAACATACTGAACTACAAAAAACTCCTTAAATTTCTTCAAATTCAGTATGAGGTGGAAGAAATTTATGGTTTACACTTGCGCTATGAAACTACAGAGAGGAACTCTGTTTTATGGTTTTAGAAGTCTTTTTCAAGATCAGTTTCTAGCCACATGCAAAAGTATTTTGGAATTCTGAAGGAGGTTTCTATTCATAAAATCTCTAGCTACAATAACATATCTCACTTTTTTCATAAGTGTTACCATTTGGGAGATACAAGGATTTCTTTGTTGTAAGTGACATGCATAGCAGTTTCATAACGTGCTACGAAACTGTTGTAGGTGCAGCTTTGTTCTTTTTGATCAATCTTCAAAGGAAAGAAGAGGTTATTTTTGGAGAAGGATGCTACTAGAGAATGTGAGGAGGTCATTTGAAAATATTTAAATCCTAAGTAAAGGAAAAACTCAAATAATGAAAAATATATGCAAGAACAAAGTTTTGTGCTACAAAAACAACAATTTATTTCATAGCACATCCAGATTGGCTGTTTTCATGCAACTTCAAGGAGTTAAATTTTTGCACAAGTGTAAGAACAGGGTTTTATGGCTAGTTCAACGTATGTTATATGATTAAAGGGAATAGTCTGGCCAGCAAGAGATTCGAGGAACACCATTGAAGACCAAGGCTACACTGTAGGGAACATTTTCCTAGTTTTCAGGACAGATAAAGGAGAAGTTATTGAAGGCCAACAAGAAGGTTATGGACATGATAAAATTCGAATTCATGGAGTTATAGGTGTAAAAGAGAATGTTTAATTCCTAGATAAGGTTGTTTCAATCATAATAAGGAGTTGTACTCCTAATTTTATTAGGACTCTAAGATGGTCAGTTAGCTATTAGTTGTATTTAATAGTCTGTTTTATGGTTAGAATAGGTGTCAATCATATAAATTTGAATTCTCTTGATGAAGGATGCGGGAATCCTTATTGTAAAAGCTATATATGAAACAAGAGGTCGAATTAGGAACGGGGTTGAAGACTTTTTGGCCCAGTTGCTGCTTTATGCTATGAACTATAATCAATAATGCAAAGAAGGTCTTCCTGAACAAATCTGAGTTCTCATGGGGTTAATGTTTTCTTAATTTATATGTTACCTTGAATCATTTGCAGTAAACCTTATTGCTATTACTTAGAATTCACAACCATGTCCTCTGACTTCCTTTAGAAATGGGATGACTATGTCTTTCTGCATTTTGTGAGTAAAATATCTTTGAACTACTAATAGTAAGTTTCATTACTATTACTCAGAATTAATAACCCTATGCTCTGACTTCCTTTAGTAATGGAATTGTTGTGTTTAGCAGTAGATCTCATTGCTATTACTCATAATTCACAACCATGTGCTCTGACTTTCTTTAGAAATGAGATGACTGTGTCTTTCTGCATTTTGTGAGTAAACTATCTTTGAACTACTAATAGTAAGTTTCATTACTATTACTCAGAATTCATAACCCTATGCTCTGACTTCCTTTAGTAATGGAATTACCGTGTTGACCTATTTTCTTGAGTGAATTATTTGTTTGAAAATCCCATTTGCCTTCGCTTCCATGTCTAGAAACTTTTCCATTGAATCTATTAACTTGTTGAGTCCATAGCCCAATGGTGGCAAGCCTTCATCTTTCAATATATAAACATACAAAACCATAAACCACAGAGTTAGCCATCTATATATAACTTATATCATTAACCCTTGAGAGAGCCCTCTCAGGCTGAGGAGGCTAAGCCTCAGCTAAAAGATTGGTTTGAAATAGTTACACTGAGGCAGTCTGATCAGCAGCCTATCAAGGTCCTATTTTGGTGATAACAATTTGGTGCGTCTGCCCGAAGACTGAAGATTACTCATTCTCAAAATCAAGAAGCTGAACATTTGAAGGTAGCAGGAGCTCAGGAATATTTTCAAGGCTGCAAAACTACCTTGGCAACTCCATTGTTGAAGAATTCAAATTTCATAGATTTATGGCAATTCTACTGAACTTATGAAGAACTCAGATGCTACCATTCTTGTTTCAAGGTATGCATGTATAATTTTTTCAGAAATTCATGGTTTCCCAAATCATTTTCCCAAGGATACATATTTTTTAAGGAATGTTCCAAAATTCAATGGAGAAGATGTGAGTTTAACTTTGAAGCATATATCAGATTTTTGTGATTTTATTGAGCTTCTTAGAGTCAAACATGAGGATGTTTGCATTATGTTGTTCTATGATTCATTTCAAGGGAAATGTAAACAGTGGATTGAAAGCTTTCCTGTCAAACCTATTAAGTCATTTGCAAACTTTTGGCTTATGTTTTTGGAGGAATGGATAGATAGAACAGAGTTAGTAGCAAACTCTCCTTCAATTCAAGGTTTCAAACAATGGAATGATGATCATATTAATGAAGAAATAGATGAAAATTTTTCTTTGTCCTTGTCTTCTTATCTAAAATCATTTGAGTGCAAGACGGAAGATAAGATGAAATTTTTGGATGAAGTTGCTAAGAACATTGAGAAAGACATTGAAGGTTTACAAGGTCAAATTCAATAATATAGTCTTCATGGTCATGATCATACTTTTCAAAAGCTTTCTATGGAAGAATACAAAGAGATGGTGTTGCTTCATTTCTCTTTTGAGATTGAGGAAGAATACATTATTTTTTAAAATCAATTTGAGGAGAAGTTTGCAAGCACACGGCTGAAGCCTTATGTAGATGATCAAAGTATTGGTGAGTTGTCCAAAGCTGTGGAATATCACAAGAAACATCAAACTGACCATGTGTTTTTTGATCCTATAGCCGGCTACATGGAAAGGTTCTGTGGTCTATATTTCCAACTATATTTCCATTATGAAGATCAGATATATCTCATGCTGCCTCGATTATGTCAGTATCATGTTTAGTTTTGCTTCAAGCACAGCTAAGAGATGCAAGTGTCAGATCAGATCAATGACTGGCTTCATTGGAAGTTTTATGTTCCTTGAGCTACAAATGGAGATTACAGCTGATAGGGTAGGTAGGAAAATGCAAATAAGCTCAAGGTTGACTGAGCAATTTTTACTAGGTACAGTTTGAAGTAGATTGGGCAGAATTTCAGAGTTTTTATTTTTAAAGGAATGGATTGCAGCACTGGAACTACTAGTTCTTAGCATACCACAGGGGGCATACTATCCCTAATGGAGCCACTGTTATCACCCTAATTTTTTTTTTTTAAACTTTGGAAAGTTTGCCTTGTTTCTAGTCATGGTCTTATAATAAGTTTTGAATCATCGCATGCTTAAAGGGATAAGTGATAGGATTAGAGTCTCAATAGTTTCATTCTCATTTACAAACCCTTCTTTTAGTTATGGTGTTAAAGGGTCTCTAGGTCATTTCATGCTTAAATGGTTAGGTCATAGGGTTAGAAGTCTTTAAGGTCATATTTCATTTCCAAACAAAGTTTGACAACCTTATTCCATGTCTTAGAAGTCTCACCTTGTGTTTAGAAGTCATATCTCAAGTCATTTTGAAAAAAAATTGAAATTAGCTATGAATCCACGTTTCCGTAGTGCAAACAGTGTAAAAAACCTGTTTTTCACTACGAAATGACTGAAGAAACCTTTTTTAGCAAAAAAAAATAAAATAAAAAATTGTTTTCTATTTTAATGAGTCAAATTCCAAGTAATTTCTTACATTTCTTGAGCAACTGAAAGCATATTTTTGAAAAATGATAGAGGTTCTTCTTCCTAACATACTGAGCTACAAAAACCTCCTTCAGTTTCTTCAAATTTAGTATGAGGTGGGAGAAATTGATGGTTTAAACTTAAGCTATGAAACTGCTGAGAGGAACTCTGTTTTTTGGTTTTAGCAGTCTTTTTCAAGATCAGTTTCTAGCCACATGTAAAACTATTTTGGAATTATGAATGAGTTTTTTCTTCATAAAATCTCCAAGTACAATGACCTATCTCGTAGTTTTCATAAGTGTTACCGGTTGGGAGATACAAGGCTTTCTTTGCTGTAGGTGACATGCACAACAGTTTTGTAGTGCGCTATGAAACTGTTGTAGGTGCAGTTTTGTTATTTTTTATCAATTTTCAAAGGAAAGAAGGGGCTATTTTTGGAGAAGGATGATACTAGATAATGTGAGGAGGTCATTTGAAAAGGTTTAAATCCAAGTAAAGGAAAAACTCAAAGAATGAAAAATATATGTAAGAACAAAGTTTTGCGCTACAAAAACCACAGTTTATTTCATAGCACATCCAGATTGATTGTTTTCATGCAACTTCAAGGAGTTCAACTTTTGCACAAGTGTAAGAGCATTGTTCTATGGCTAATTCAACATATGTTAGGAGGTCATTTGAAAAGGTTTAAAGCCAAGTAAAGGAAAAACTCAAAGAATGAAAAATATATGTAAGAACAAAGTTTTGCGCTACAAAAACCGCAGTTTATTTCATAGCACATCCAGATTGATTGTTTTCAAGCAACTTCAAGGAGTTCAAATTTTGCACAAGTGTAAGAGAATTGTTCTATGGCTAACTAAACATATGTTATATGATTAAAGGGAATAGTTTGGCCAGCAAGAGATTCGAGGAACACAATTGAAGACCAAGGCTACACTGTAGGGAACATTTTCCTAGTTTTCAGGATAGATAAAGGAGAAGGTATTGAAGGCCAGCAAGAAGGTTATGGACATCATCAAATTTGAATCCATGGAGTTATAGGTGTCAAAGAGAATGTTTAATTACTAGATAAGGTTGTTTTAGTCATAATAAGGAATTTTTCTCCTAATTGTATTAGGACTCTAAGACAGTCAGTTAACTGCTATTTGTAATTAATAGTTTGTTTTATGTTTAGAATATGTGTCAAGCTAGGAAATTCGAATTCCCCTCAAGTTGGATCAGGGAATCCAAGATTGTAATGATAAATCTATAAAAGACAAGCTGGAATTCCTTAAGGGTTGGAAAATGTGATAGAAAAAGACTACTTTTGTAAATGTTGTGCAAGGATTGATATATACAAAAGTAGTTTGACTTTTCTTAATCTGAGATTCTTAGTGTACTTCAGTGAGCTTTATCTTTTATCTTTGATATGTTTTACTTCCACAGTATCAATTCTTATTACTCAAGATTCATGGAGGAACATGCTCTGACTTCCTTTAAGTGTTAAACTATGGTGAATTGAGTTCTTGGGTCCTATCTTTGGATGTTTTCTTCAATGTTTTAATACTTATTACTCAGAATTCATGGTTACTCATGCTCTGACTTCCTTTACATATTAAACTTTGATGAATCACTTTAAATACTTTACTTTTGAATACCTTGATGTATCATTACTCAGAGTTCATGCCCACATGCTCTGACTCCTATGAAATTCAAGTTATTGAGACTTTCCTGAATGTCTTACTCTTTCATTGAAGTATATACAAGCCTCAGTTTTATAAGAAGAGCTATTTGTTATCTTTATCTCTGTCACTGAATCCATAGCCCAATGGTAGCAAGTCTCCATATTTCAACCTATAAACATATAAAATCACAAACCATAGAGTTAGCCATCTATCTATATCTTTAATCAATATCATTAACCTTTAAGAGAGCCCTCTTAGGCTAAGGAGGCTAAGCCTCAGCCAAAGATTGGTTTGAAATAGTTACAATGAGATTGACTTGATGAGCAACCTATCAGGGTCCTATTTTGGTGATAACAATACACACTTGACCTTTTGATTGAATTGACTCATCCTTTTATTCATTAATCACTCCATTTACCATGTTTTCTCATAAAAACATCATTATACATTTCTTTATCCTTTAGTGGTTGATTAATATAAAATTTCTTTCATTTTCAATAGATTAAAGAATATTATAATTAATCTTGATAATCATGGTAAATTGCATAGTTTCCTACAATCAAAGGTGGATTTTTCATAATAGAATCCAAGGTCGCATATGTGAGACTCTAACTCTTGGTCAATGTTTCAGTCAAAGATGAAAACAATTTCCAGGTAGTTAAATGTTGATGTGATTACTGAGCAAATGAAGATGAACATGGAAAATATAAAACATGGGTTTTGTGCAGAATGAACCAATGTGAGTAAGAACTAGCATATTTCTAATTAAAGTTACAGTTTGGGAGTTATGGAGGGTTCTCTAAAGATGTAAAACTAGATTTCAACAAATTGTTTCCTGCAATCATAAGACATCAAAAATCAATTATTTCCCACAATTTATACAAGTTTTGCATATTTTCATGTCAAAAAATTGAAATTAGACACTTGGGGATGTTCGAAATCTTCATGATAATGATAAATTTCTATTTTACCTTTATCTAGGCATTCACATCCTCAAAGCGAATGATGAGTCAATGATGGCTATCATTTTAGGAATTCTTGCAATACAGTTAGGAAAATCAATAAAATCAATACTAGTAGTTGTAATTCAAGGTTTAATGCCCATGAATCAAGTTTTACACCTAAAGGAGATCAAGAAGATAGTAAAACACACCATGGACCTATTTTTTCCCTATATATCAAATTTGTTTGTATTTTCCTAAATATATAGAACATAAGCTTGTTTATGAGCTGATTTGGTTCCAACAATGTAATGAATTATTTTAAAAACATGAATTAAGAGGAATTAAGGGTTATTCGATCGTTCCATATGTTTACTTCAATAATATTTTGTTATCAGTAGTCAAGTGTGAAGTTGTTTAATACATAAAGATTCCTTCTGTTTAAGGGTGTAACATTCTCCTAAGGTTCTGAGTCCTTTCTACAACATGTTCCAGGAGTGCCCCATGGAATGTGTTGTCTATTTCATTTTGATATATTTATAAATGATTAACCATGTTTAGATTCATTCCATTATTCATTTCATTAATTAACATGCAATATGTAAATTCCTGCAAAATTTTGTAGGCAAGTTTTGAAAATAGAGCATTGGTTAATGAATAAGATCATATTATTATTGTTTTCTATAGGTGATATTATGTTTTAAAGTGATCTTTAGTAATTTTTGTAATATTAGTTATTATATTTCAAATCATAATTATAATATTCCCCAATCGGGGTGTGAAATAGTTGGAGGCCCACTTGGGCTTGATTGATATGACAGAGCCTTTATTGGTTTGGGAAGGTGGGTGATATCCCCCATGCCCTCACATGATTATTCACTGTGGTAACATGAAACATCACAGATCATGGCAGATCCATGACGTCAAGGTTTGTAACCCTCAGTGCCTACAAGTGGTCAGAGCGGAGGTGGAGTTAAGGCCATTTGTTTGGCATATAAACTCAAGTCCTCAGCTTCGTAGGAAGCCTAAGTTTTATGTTTACAGGTTCACGTTGACATGAATGTGAGAGGTGTACCCAGCCACTACCGATCTCTATTTGAGGTTGGTGTATAAATTCTTCTATGTTATAATGTTATCTTTGTATCCTGGGTTGGGGGATGCTTCCCATGATAAGCCTCAAATCTGGAGGGGAAAGGAAACATTGGTTAATTTAGCAATTTCTGTGACTGGAAATATTGGCCTTCTCGACTATGTAATGTTAATTTCTATATTTTTTTGGCAACATCCTTTCTTGCGTGTGCACGTTTATTGGTTTTTGTTTTTTTCTCATGATGTTTCCTCTTCATGTTGATAATTAGGTTCCCTGTTTTAAGCTTGAATTGTCTAGGAAAGCCCTGTGGAGTGTAAGGGTTCTCGTAAATGACCAGGGCCAAGTCTACAGACTCAAGGCTTAGGGGTGCATGGGAGACACTATTTTTATTTTGGTGGTACCTCCCACTCCCGGAGGGTTACTAGTTATGTATGCTTGCTGGCTCGAGTGGTGGAATTCCGAAGGGATGCATTGTCATTCGACGTTTCATTTGTTTTTCTGGTCATACATTAAGTTAGTGCTTGTATTTCAGGCGGTTCTCTATAAAAATTATTCCAAGTCTGCCTACGTTGTATCTACTTCTAACCTTTGTATAATGGGCTAGTTTATGAGCGTGGGAAGGTGGGAGAAGGGTGAAGAAACGGGGATTGGCCTTGGTAGATATGGTGAAGTCTCAACCTCGTGGTGGAGCCTTGGGTGCTAGGCAGAAGGGGCCGCAGACACTAGGAAGGAAAAGGTAAATAATTTGGTTCATATTCCGATTAGACTACCTAGTAGAGGACTGCGTGGCAGAGGACTACGCAACAGAGGACTCTGCAGTAGAGGACTGCATGACAGAGGGATCAAAAAACAAACTCTGAGATTCTTCAGGCCATAGTTTAGGCATACTGCAAAGGGACCCCAGTGTAGGTGAAACAATTGATCATGACTTGGGAGGCAGATTTGACTTTGAAAGCTGAGCTTGAACTACCAACCAAAGATTAGGGGAAGCTAATCATAGACCTTGGGTACACTTGCAGTCGTCTCACCCTGCTTAAACAGTCTACCCATCTCTATTGGTTAATGAAATGCATAATGACCAAAGGAATGGCTGCAACCACCAACATAATAACGTAAAGTGAGCCTGAGTCAGACCTTTGAGACATTGAAAAAGAGCTCCATATTATTAAACTTTAGTTGTAGAATCAAAATGCTTGCTTGGGCTGAATTGAACGACATATTCCATTTCTGTCGTAATCTGATTTTCCAGGATCAAGTGCTAAAGATCCTACTCCAGTGGAATCGTCAGATGATTAGTTAGCTGAAGCTATGTCTATTAATTTTGGCTTAATTTTGGTTGTATATGTATTTTAGTGTTATGTTGACTAGTTGGTTTCGAAACTATCAACCTTATAAGCCTTGGTTAAATAAACTCAAACTATTTATGTTCTGGATGGCTAATAATGTGATTTGATGGCCAACAAACCTGGTTTCCCACTGGGCAGGTTGAAGCCACCAAATGACTTATATATTTGTAACCTGTGTGTTTATAGATGAATAAATGAAACATACTGCTAAGCTTAAAAAAATATCATAATTGGAATATTGAATTGAATTTTAGTATAGATTAGTTTTTTTTTTTTCAAGTGTTTAAGTTCTCTACAATTATTTCTAGTGCATTTGTCTTTACCTTTAGAACATTTATTTACAACTTAAGATTCTTCATTAGACTTTATAAACAAATTATGTTATTCTAAACAAAGTACTTTTACAAAGAAATACCTAGTGTGATTGTGTTGTGCGTTCATTTGTATATGTAGTTCTACCATAGCAAGGTCAATATTTGAGTTAAAAGTCATTGAAAACAATATTTAGTATAAATCAATTCAATAAATTATGTGTCTTGAGTTACGTTTTCTTTTCCATAGGAACCCTCAACAACTAGTTCTGCATACATAATTCTTTCACTTCATAAGTTTACCTATCTTGGGTTGACAAATAAATGTTTTGAAATTTAGCCCACTGGATGACCTGATAATAGGAATTAAATGCACTTGGAGTCATAAATAGGGCATCTTTAATCATGGAAACATACAAAGTCGTAATAAAGATAAACGTTACTCAATAAATTCAATACAATAGAAAGAGTGTGAAATGATTTATGAACAAGTTCAACAATTTTGTCATCGGATATTATAAATTCAATAAATATTTGAGTTCATTTTTATTGGTTTTCTAAAATACCTCTCTTATGCATGTGCCATATTCTGAGTTATTTTATAATGTCAATATTTCTTTTACGCATTGCGCCTTATTCTCAATCATTTTTATAATGCTTTTCTGCAATATCTCTCTCATGCATTATGACATATTCCATTGTCACTCAGGAAGTTGCATTCTTTAAACAACTTGGATGATTTCGACATTGATGTATCATATTTGATGAGAACTTTGCAGTTAAGAACGTTTGGGCCAGAGTAATGCTAGAATGGGAGACTTGTTGGAATTTCTTTAGTTATTATTATTTTGTCACTTTCTTTGATCATATTCCTCCACTGATCATGACAAAATAATAAGAACTAAAACTTTCCCATCAAGTCACCCATCCCAATACTACTTTGGACTGAGCACGCTTAGTTGCAAAGTTCTCATCAAATATGATACATTAATATCAACATGACCCAAGATGTTTAAATAATGCAGCTTCATGACAATGGAATATGTCATAATGCATGAGAGAGATATTGCATAAAAGAATTATAAAAATAATTGAGAATAGGGCACAATGCATAAAAGAAATATTGACAGTATAAATATAAATCATAATATGGCACATGTGCAAGAGATGTTTTGCAGAAAAGAAATAAAAATGAAGATAATTTTCCACGATACTACATTATGAGAAAAAGAAATGATTTACTCTATGGTGAAGTTCCGTATTTATACTTTTTATGGGTATCTTTCACCAAGAGTCATGCTTCATGTTACATTTCAAATACCACAGGTAATTACCATGGTTTACAAAATCCATGGGTGAATACCATGGGAAAATATAATAAATTACGACACCATCGGTGAATATACTAAATATGATACCATAGGTAAATACCATGGTTTACAAAATCCATGAGTGAATACAATGGGTGAGTTTCATAATTACGATTGTAAAATTGAAATCATCGTGTGATTATGTTCTCATTTTAATATTATGATTTATTTTGTTTATTATCATGCATTATCCATGTTTTTAACAATCATTGATTGAAAAGTAATTATTAATTGTGGTAATTATTTTCCACCTAGGTCAATGTAGTTCTATTTTAATCAACCTTAATTGAATCAGACTGCAACATTAATTATCAACCCAGGGTAGGTCTTGTTGTTTCAATGGATTTCGCACTTTCTGTGCCGATACACTCTAGCCAAGCAGAAGAAAATGTAGAAAAATGTAAAAGATTTCACTAATCTAAATTGTTGAATCAAACCATGCATGCAGATATAAAAACACTCTACATAATTAAATCACAACTTGCAGCTATTAAAGTAAGGGCGTGCCACACAAGAACTAACATCTACTCGAGCTGGTTACTACCACTCTATTGATTAACGCAGTGTAACAACATGAGATAAATAGAAACAACACCTAATGCAATCCACAATTTGTACAACAACAATGAGAAACCATAAATCAATGAACTAAACTAGAACATACACTACTTATATCACTACAATCCCTACCAAAGAGGAGGGCCCTTTCTCCTCAGCAGGGAATAGGAAGAACATGAAAGTGATTAACGAATTAGTTGGAAAGCAGAAACAACATCATTGTGTTAACTGGTATTAAAATAAATTTAGAATTACAGAAACAGAGTAACAATACTCTTCTATATGTTGTCTCCTGATACATAAAAAGTTGAGTCTTTTATAACTATTACAACCCAAAAATTAGAAATAGATCGGTCATGAAAATCTCTCGATTCTCATGTTGAAAAAAATAAACAAGTTACAACTATTGCTAAATAAATATGCATCAGATGCAACTACTGGAGTCTTGTTACTTCAAAAATAAACAATCCCTACTGCCGATAGTTGTTATGTGGAATAGTACCCACATTTCCAACTTTGGTGCAACAACATTAAGTGAATGGTGGTTCGGGATGACACGGCATAACTGACAACAACAGAGTTGGTGTGACGACAGATCAACGTGAGGTGTAACAACATCCAATGTGTAACAGAAATCTATAACAACATCCAATGTGTAACAACAATTTGTAACAAAAACAACCTGTAACAACACCTAGTAGTGTGTAGCAGCAACCTATAACAACACTCGGGGTGTAACAGTGAACTGTTCTACCCTTTCCCACAATTAATCCTTGCTTCCTGTCTGCTTCATAGCTTCATTCTCGTGAGCCAACACCTGAAAAGATGTACTTCCCAAAATAATTCTTCAATGCTCTCCCAGTTAGCCACAAAAAGGAATAAAGCCTCATATTATTCTCTAAAATATATCAAAGTAACATGACAGTAAAATGGATTAAAAAGGTAAGAAAACAGGGAATTTGGTCATATAAGGGCATAGGCCTAGAGGACATAAAGGTCACAATAGGGGAAAGAATGTACAAAAAATAGGTGAAAAACCACACCCAACATCTCCCTCTGACTGAAGCAACTACATGTCCCCATGCAGAATCTCAGTTCCTTCTATTGTGCCCTCGATGGAAATATGTGAAATTGTAGGCACCAGCAGTATCATCGCCCATAGCTTTGAATCCTTGATCAGTCATTAAATCACGTGGCCAAGATTCCTCTTCGTAATCACATAACCGATAATCAGGTTGATACTCCTCCAATGGAAACCATATCAAATGGAATTTGAACCTGAGGCCAATCCACAATGCCCCCAGTGTCGGCACAATCTGAGCATATTTTGGCACGTGTATAACTTCAGCCACAAAGTTCATGTACTCAAAGGGCCCCCCTTCCTGCTACTTTGCACTACAGGCCTTAGTGCGCTTGAGACATCCGACTAGCGCTTGGCTCCTCATATTTGCAAACAAGTTGAGGTAGATCCGCATGATTATTCTTCTGTAAATGGCCGATTGATCTCTAATTTTCGGAGTGCTCAGGAACTACCTGAATGCTCACTGGAGTTCATAAGCCATTCTTGGTTCAGCCCTAACCCACAATGTTGTCTTTTCCTCGTTGGCCTCTATTGTTTTCTTGGCCAGTTGCCAGTCAATCTAATTCCTCATAAATGAGGGGAATGCCCACAACTACAAGTCTCCCATGAAATAAAGGACACTCACCACCATCTTCATGCTCACATATTCACACATCATATTGTGCAAAAGCAACTAGCACAACAAACTTTGATCATCAAAATCATAGGAACAAAAAACTTCCAAAAAGGTGCGGGTTAAAGAACCCATATAGGATATGTTCTCATAAATTGACCTTAACTAAAATAAGTATTAATGTTCCCATAGGAACACAGGGTATGACAGGAAAGGCCACTTGCATGCTAGTAGGTTTAGAGCAAGGTCACGAAGTTTGGTCTTATCAAACGTTAGGTCGAAGACCTCCTGATGTAGCTAATACAATTGTTCATCTTTTTTCTTCACAATTTATTTATGCCTCCATGCCTCCTCTTCTCTTTCCCATTCTTCTTTTATCCATTTTTCTCTCAGGGAATCCATCATTGTTTTATGTGTCTTGAGGGGAATCACTCCCTTCTGTAGAGAGAGTGCCAACTGTTTCCACTTTTGAAGCTCTGCCAATAAAAACAATTTCTCAGAACGCCATCCTTCATCAAGTCCCTGCATTCTTCTGCATGCACTATCAATTGAGGGTGTAGCAGCCTCATGAGGGTGAAATTGTCCCACCTCGGCTACTGGTTCTTGTGTAACAGTTGCTTCATCAGTGGGTTTTATCATAGTTTCTTTACCTTCCTCGTTAGCTTCCATTTTCACTACTGGTTCTTGTGTGGCAACAGTGATATCCACAGGCTTCTGTTCCTCAATTTCCATCAGACCAGCTTTGGTCTCTGCTGCTGGTGCTTGTGTAACAACAACATTGACCATTGGCTCATGGATATTATCTTTCTATTCCTCTTCTTGGCTGGTCTCTTCCTCCACTGTTGGTTCTGATGAAACAACAGTGTCAGCCAAGGGTTCCTACGTATCCATTGCTTGATCACTCTCTGTGGATTGTGTTGTCTCAGTTGCTAGTTCTTATGTAGCAGCAACATCCTCGACAGGATTTGGTGTAAAAACTTCCTAGATTTCAGTTTGAGTCCCCCTCGAGGTAGTGTCTGCTACAAATACTTTGAATCCTACTTCCACCAACTTCTCAGCACAAGCTACATATAGAGTGCCCGATATTTCTCCCCTTCTAGCCTTGTCCACAGCCTCTGCCAAAGTATCTGTCCCTGGGGCTCTTGGTTCTGCCTTTCCTACTGCTAACTGTTCCCTCAATTCTTTAATTTCTTTCTCTAAAATTAATATATATTAATTTAATTTCTACAAAAAGATAAACAAGAAAATATCATGTAACAACACTTATCACATGCTATACTTTGTAATAAAAAACTATTATAGAGGGTGTAACAGCTGCCACCAGGTGGTTTTCAGCTATTACACTTCATTGAGCTGGTTCAATCTCTACCTTTATGCTATAGCCAAATCCAAATTGACCTGCAATGATGTCCTTAGTGTCTTAATTTCAAATTCAATGGGGAATAAAGGGTTCTTGCCATAGACAAGTTCATATTATGAGAATCCAGTGGTGTTCCTCCATGTAGTCATGTATGCCGATAACACTTCTGAAAGTTTGTCAGCCCAATTTCTTCGATGGCTGGCCACAGTCTTAGTAAGGATACCCTTAATGACTTTGTTAGTGATTTCTACTTGGCCATTTGCTTATGGATGATGAGGCATTGTGATTTTGTGAAGGATTTTATTTTTCTCGACCAACTCCCGGATCTTATGAGTCATTAATTGTGGCCCTCCATCTGTCACTATCTCCTTGGGTATGCCAAACCGGACAAATATGTCTTCAAACAGAAAGTATGAGATAGCCTACTCCGTGGCTCTGGTTAGTGCCTTCACCTCAACCCATTTTGTGGCATAGTTGGTACAGACCAAGATGTAGGATCTCTGTCTATATGAAGGATTGATTGGTCCAACAAAATCTAGAGCCCACTTCTAAAAAGGTTCTATGACAATGTGGGTCTATAATGGCATCTCATTTGATTGCAGTGGTTGGTCCATCCTTTGACAACTATCACATCCCTTCACAAACTTCTTGGCATCCTAGAATATTCTCAGCTAGTAGTACCTTGTTGAAAGGACATTGTATCCTGTCCATTTGTCTATGAGGTATCCTCTGCAAGGTTCCTCATGGTAGGCTTTGAGAATATCAAAGACCTCGTCCTCTCTAACAAAATGTCTAATCTGGAAATCAGGTCCAATGTGGTAGAGGTTCCCATCTATCTAGCTATATGTAGCACTTTGTTGTATGATTTTCCTTTTCTCCTTTAAGGACAAATATTGGGGAAACTTCCCTATAGAAAGATAATTGGCTATATCTACATACCAAGTTGAGTAAGTAGAAATAGAAAAAATATACTCATCAGGGAAAGAATCTTCAGTAGGAGTGCAGTTGTCATCAACAGTTAGCCTAGAAAGAAAGCTAGCTACTACATTATCTTTCCTAGGCTTATCTACAATAGTGATATCAAATTCTTGTAACAAAAATAAACAATGTGTAATCCTACCATTTGTAATGAGCTTATTCATTAAAAAATGAATGACAGAATGGTTAGTGTGTAAAAATACTTTGTACCCAGTGAGGTAATGCCGAAATTTATTGATGTCATGCATGATTGCTAAGAACTCCTTCTCAGTCATTGTGTTGTTGAGCTCAAATTGAGTTAGATTTTACTTATGTAATCAATAGCGTAAGGTTTCTTATCCTCTAGTTGGCCCAAAACAACACCTACATCAATATTTGATGCATCCGTAGCTATGTGAAACGACAGTTCCCAATTAGGTCCTCACAAGACCGAAGCTACTAATACACAACATTTTAGCTTTAAGAAGGCCTGCTCACACTTCCATGTCCACAAGAAATCAACATCCTTCATGAGCAAGGAAAATAATGGTGATGCAATTCTTGAAAAAATTTCTATAAATCTTCTGTAATACCCTGCATGCCCTAAGAAACTACATACCTCTTTCTGCATTTTGGGGGTTGGTATTTTTAGAATTACCTCTATTTTTGCGTGGTCTACCTTGATTCCATTAGCAGGAATGTAATGTCCAAGCATGATCCCTTCAGTCATCATCATGTGACATTTCTTAGTGCTCAAGGAAACATTAGTCTGTACACATTGCTCTAGCACCGTTTCCAGATTGACTAATGCCATTTCAAAAGAATCTCCATAAGGTGTGAAATTGTCCATGAAGATTTCCAGACAGTCAATCAATAAGTTAGGGAAAATTCCCAGTATTTACCTTTGAAAGGTTGCTAGCGCATTATAGAGCCCAAAAGGTAGCACTCTATATGTGTAGGTTCCCCAAGGACAAGTAAAGGTTGTTTTATCTTGGTCTTCCGAGGCAATCTGTATCTGATTGTAGCACTAAATCCATCCAAAAATGAAAATAATTTCTTTCTGCAGAGAGTGTCAAGGACTTGATCTATAAATGGTAATACAAAATGGTCCTTCTGAGTGGCCTTGTTGCGTTCTCTATAATCAACACAGACTCCCCACTTGCCATTCTTTTTAGGAACTATGACAAGTGATGACACCCATTGACTGTCAGATATTGGATAAATAAATTAGCACTCAGGAGTTTTTTTCGTTCTTCTTTCACCACTTCCTTTAGTGCAGGGTTCATGCGGTGTTGTGGCTATCTAACTGGTTTGCATCCATCCTTCAAATAAATATGGTGAGTGCATAGGTTAGGGTGGATCCCTTTAATATCTGTATAATCCCATGCAAATACCTTTTTATACTTCTGTAACAACTGTAATAGCCATTGGTTCTGTTCAACAGTCAAATTGGGATTAACATTCAAAAACTTTCAGGATTCAATCTCAATTGGATTTCTAGAAATATTCAGAGTGGTTCTCAGTTTTTCAAAATATATATCTTCCACCTCTTCCTCCTCATTTTCATTTTTAACAGAAGCAAAAAAAAGTGAATTACTAATAAAACCATTAATAACATCATCTTATGTCTCATATTTGAAATATTGGGCTTTCCCCAGAGTGAGGAGTGGTAGGGAAAGATTTGACTCAAGCTCAAACTCATCCCACCAAGGGTTGTACACATCCATATTTGGTTTTGGGGGGTAAATATTAAGGTTCTGGGTTTCCTGGTCATCTGAGCTCACCATGGATCTCGTCCTATAGCCTATAAATGTGTCTGCAATGGCCAACCAAGGACTCCCTAGGATCAAAGGATGCCCCCCCAAATTGGATTTGGACTGTAGGATAAGGAAATCAGCTGGATATCTCCAGGAAGCTATCGTAATCACTATATCTTCTAACATCCCTTCAATTTTAACACGAGGCCTATCTGCCAATTCCATCATAGTAGGAGTGTGTCTAAGTCCCTATAGCTCAAGAGTGATAAAGAGATCTTTTTCATTAAATTAATGGAAGCCCCAAGATCAATCAATGTATTGGCTATGGGATGATCATTAATGTAGACATTGACTGTAGGATTTCCTAGATCATTCTACTTAGTAAGGAGAGGCTGAGCAGAGATTAATTCAGATAACTTTCCCATCACATGTATGGCGGAAGAGTCTTTAGGCTTCCTCCCGTGCTTCTTGATGCATAAATCTCTCACTGTGTTGGCATAGATGGGTACTTCTTTAAGGGCTTGTAGCAGAGGAATTCATACATACAAATTTTGCAACTCCTTAAGAAAATCATATTCAGGTTGTGAAGCCATCTTAGGTTCGGCCAGTCTCTAAGGGTATGGGGGGTCCTGTGTAACAACAGTCAAATATGTTGTTGTAGGTGTATCAGACTTCCTCGAATTATTTGTTACATATGTAACATCTTTGTGGGTTGCTGTTACAGATGTAACAACTTCCTCTATGTCAGCTGTTGTAGGTGTAGTAGCTGCCTCAGAGTCTCTGATTTCTCCTTTGGTTGGTTGACAATCCTCCTTTGTAATGATAGGTGAGTGACAAGGGTTAATTACCATGCCTGATCACAATTATATTTCATTAAGTTCCATGGGGGTAATAAGGTAGGTCTAGAAGGTCGTAGGATCCTCTATTCCCTGAGCTGCTTTATTGTTTGGGTTTGGGTTAGGTTTCATAGGTAGTTGGGGTTGCACAGGTGACGAAGGAGCAGGAGATTGGAAAGGAGGTAACTACAGTTGTTGCTGCATGGGTGGTGCAGGCATATTTGAATTATAGGCATTTCCTCTCCAGTTCTGGTTCCATGGGTATGGTTGCGACTGAGGATATTGAACAAGAGGAGATCGAGAGCATTGGTTCTAGGGTGAAGGGAACTATGCTGAAGGAGGGGTAGAATATTTCCATGGATATTGTTGTTTATTATATGCATTGTTCCACAAATTGAAAGAGGAAAAGTCTTGAGACATACCTGGACGTCGCGGTTTCCATGGCCTCCTTGGTGTGATGAAGTAAGAGGACTGCACCTCTTCACTTAATTCTTTGAGTACTACCTTTAGTCTAGGAAGCTATAGACACTTCTCTGTCGAATGCTCCAGCTCGTAGATATTACACAGGCTGATGCTATTCAATTCACATTCCCTGTAAGGATGTTTCTTCTGACAAGTCGGACAGAACATGGCCAGGGGTGTATCAGCTTTTGCTTGTGTGTTTTTGATATATGTTGTTGTTATCTGGGCCGAGAGAGTATTGAGGATATTTGTTTGGAAATTTTCGAACAAATTTCGGATCTCTGCTCTAGTTACTCCTTCGCCAACAGATTTTTGTATGCGAATAGATGCATCCCGAATTGTACTTCTTCCTTTAGATGATCCTTGAGAGCATCGTAGGCAGATATTTACAATTTCAGTGAATGGATCTTATGATATATCCCCTTTTCCTAATAGGTTCATGGTGTCAAGGCAATCATCCCTCATTGCTTTGATGAATATAGTCTTCAATATTTCCCAGTCTAAATCATTGTGTTTCAACCTCTGTAGATTGTAGTGGAACCATTCCACATAATCTTCTAGGCTTTCTTCCTCCTTCTATGTCATTCTAAATGTTTCTTCCCTTAAGTCCTTGGTCCTACAATAGTTCTGGTACTTTTACAAGAACGTCTCCTTCATAGCATTCCATGTTGAAATGGAAGCAGGGCCTAATCCCATGAACCATCTCAAGGCTACTCTTTTTAAGGTAGCATGAAATAGCTTTAACTTCTAAGCACTATTGTATAATCATAACTTCTACATAGGACATCAAACTCAAATAGAAATTTATCTGGATCTTCCACAGTCATCTCCTAGAAGGATGGTAAGGATGATAGAGGAATATTTTTCATAAGAGCTTCACCTCCGATATTCTTGATTAGGAACTCAAAGGTAGTGGTAGTGGTGTTTGTTTTAGCATTGTTATCATTGTTGTCTCCCATGATTAATTCTTCTAACCCTTTCTGTAGCAGATGTTCTTTGAGTTGCGTTTGTGATGGCCTTGCAGACGGGATTAATGCCTCAAATACCCCTGGGGCTGGTTGTTTCACTGCACTATTCGTATCTGGATATTGATAAATAAACAGGTGCTTTTCCATATCAAGAGTCAGATGTTCCCCGTCAGTTTTCCCTTGCCCCTCGGTCCTCCAATTCTGGCTGCTAACTTCCCCTTCTTTCTCATAAATCAAATCCTTCATCTTGGGGTATGAGTGCTAGCCTTAGAATGATAAAGTCCTAAGATGGAGGAATTGGAGGTTTTTGCTTTTGCTTTGGGAGTAATAGCATTTTGCAGCCCTAGTTTCCTTGTATTCCTTTAAGATCTAGACTATCCTTTTTCCGCCTTGGAGATTAAGTCCTGGATAAATGTCCTCCCTCCAAAATCTTCACCCTTTGTTTCCTTTTTATGACATGTCATTCCTGTGACTTATAGTGGGGGTGATTTCAATATCTCTGTAAGTCCTACAAGTGCACACATGGGCCCTATGTGTATTAAATCACACTCTAAGTGTCTCAGTCTTCAACAGTGGTGAGCCCACCCAGGTATGTTAAAGTGATGCACAGGTTCTCACCTCTCGTCTTACCACCCAGTGACTGAAGAGCTGAAGACACACTAAGAAAACATCAAAATGTCCTAAGTGTCCTAGTAATCACAATAGTGAGCCCGCCCAGGTATGTTAGAGAGATGTGCAGGTTCTTACCTCTCGTCTTACTGCCCAACAACTGTGGACTAGGAGCACTCTATATCAAAAAAACAACTTGGCTGACTATATCATAAACTTGCCATCCCTGACAACGGTGCCAAAGTATAGTGTTGTTTTAATCAACCTTAATTGAGTCAGATTGCAACATTAATTGTCAACCCAGGGTAGGTCTTGTTTTTTCAATGGAGTTCGCACTGTCTATGTTGATACACTCCATCCAAGAAGAAGAAAATGGAGAAATTTGTAAAATATGTCATTGATCTAAATTGCTGAATCAAACCATGCATGTAGATATAAAAACACTCTACAGAATTAAATCACAACTCGCAGCCATTAAAGTAAGGGCGTGCCACACAAGAACTAACATCTACTCTAGATGGTTGCTACCACTCTGTTGATTAACTCAGTGTAACAACATAAGATAAATAGAAACAACAACGAATGTAATCCACGATTTGTACAACAACAACGAGAAACCATAAATCAATAAACTAAACTAGAATGTACACTACCTATATCACTGCAATCCCTGCCAAAGAGGAGGGCCCTTCCTCCTCAGTAGGGCGCAGGAAGAACACAAAAGTGATTAATGAATCAGTTGGAAAGTAGTAACAACATCACTGTGCTAGTTGATATTAAAATAAATTCATAATTATAGAAATAGAGTAACGGTACTCTTCTATATGTTGTCTCTCGATACATAAAAAGTTGATTCTTTTATAACTATAACAACCCGAAAATTAGAAATAGATCAGTCATGAGGATTTCCCAATTCTCATGATGATCAAAAATAAAGAAGTTACAACCTATTGCTAAATAAATATACATTAGTTGCAACTACTGGAGTCTTGTTGCTTCAAAAATAAACAAACCCTACTATTGACAATTGTTATGTGGAATAGTACCGACATTTCCAACTTCAATGCAACAACATTGAGTGAATGGTAGTTCAAGATGGCGGCATAATTGATGACAACATTGTTGGTGTGACAGTGATCAGCGTGAGGTGTAACAACATCCAATGTGTAACAAAAATCTATAACAACATTCAATGTGTAACAAAAACAACCTATAACAAAACCTAGTCTATAGCAACAACCTGTAATAGTAACTAGTGTGTAGCAGCAACATTTAACAATACTCGGGGTGTAACAACGAACTGTTCTACCCTTTCCCACAGTTAATCCTTACTGCTTGTATGATTCATAGCTTCATTCTCACGAGCTAACACCTGAAAAGATGAACTTCCTAAAATACTTCTTCAATGCTCTCCTAGTTAGTGTTGGGCATCGAATCCCCCCAAGGCATGTTTTGGGGCTCAAAGCCCAGGTTTTGACCGAATTGTGTTGTAAAACTCTGCGAGTTGTGGGCGCGAAAGTATGTTAGAGCCACAGGGCTGTCTGCCCTATTTTTGTAATGTAATGTCAGCCTACCCATGGTCCATGGACCATGGGATTGTATCAATAGAACGAGGCTATAAGTGTAAAAGGGAAGGAAGTAGAAAAGTAGAAAAAAGGGAAAGAGTCTAAATGACTAGGCGAGTCTTTGGGTCGTAGAATAGGACAAGGCTCTGCAGCTGAGTGCGTGGACCCCTGCAGCTGAGTGCATAGGGAAAAGTTGAGTCTGTAACCGAGGAAAGAATTAATAAAGAGAATTTTTATCATAATTTTATGTATATGTTCTTGAGTTAATGCATGTTTGATATAAGTTGCGAATATACTGTTTATTTACTACGCACACCTGTACGAATGGTTCATATTGTTAAGCATAACTTAAAGCATGCAAGAAGGCTAAGATAATCAATTAACCATGGAATATCAGTAAGGTCTGGGGTAATAACAACATTCGGCCCCCAAGTAGGGCTGCACAAAGATAGTATAGCAGGCTGCGAGGTAAGGGAAGGTGCGTGAAGTGACTTGTGCGCAGGGTTGAACTGCAAACCTCTTGAACCCATCAGACATCTCTAGGGTGTAGAAACTTGGTTCTAGCACCCTCCCATACTACTTCGGGTAAGACCTCAGTCCACACTCCACATTCTTTTGCCAAAAGGGCCAGTAGTACCAGGATTTGTTTGGCTAACTTAACTCTGAACCTGGGTCAGGCCCTAGTAAGCCATCAAATGGTTCCATTGCTGGGACCGGGATCTGAATAAGAGATGTCTAATTTTGTATCACTGGAATCTGAAAAAGAAAGGAATTGAAGAGTGGTTGGATAGAAATATTCATGAGTTCATAGCACAGGAAAACAGGAATCCGCAAGTATCGAAGGAGTGGTTAGAGCGCTACTTATATACGGAACTCCATGAAATTTTCTTTTCATCCTTCCCCTCTGAGTTGTATGAGTGGATCGCGAAGCTAACAGACAGTCAAGGAAGGTGTAGGCTCGACAAAACTATTGTGTGGACTCCAAAATTGGTGCATAGACTGGAAGCATCAGAAGATAGGATCGCGTGCACTACAGACCATTGGCTTGATCAAATTATAGGAGGGTTTTTCACTGAGTTCGCGGTAGATACTTCAGTGAGCTATAGTAATGCGGAATGACCTTCCTCAAAGGACTACAAGATAAGTACGTTAAATATTTGAACACTTGGATTAAAATGCTACTATGTGAAAAGTAGGTTATGTGAATAAATTGATGTTTGGGACTACGCGAAGTGGGAGGATCAACAAAAACGAAGGTAGTGCAGAACTAGAGTCTAGCCCCTTGATTTCACCTCTGCGGGAAGGTGAGGAAGAGCTTGCAAAAGTCTCACCAAGAATCACGATTAGTCTAATAAAGTAGTGAATTCCACACATAGCACCCCCACCTACACCACCACCAGTTTCACCATCTTCACCCCACACCACCTCCGCCACCACCATAGTTCAATATGGCGAGCACAATAAAGTTGTTGGTGTTCAAAGGAGTAGGGAATGAAGATCCAGACCAATTTTGGTTCGTGGTTAAAGTTGTATGGGAAATGCAAGGAGTCACAGATGACAACATAAAGACATAAACATTGGTCAATGCCTTGCAGGATCGCTCACTAGTGTGGTACATTAAGAATTCCAATGAAAATCCAAATGAAGGGAATGCGGATATCCAAGCTACACTAAACAGGGAATTTAGTAGGACGAATTGAGAGACATAGTCTATTATTGGATTTAAGGAGATCATGATGCTTCCAAGAAAGACCTTGTGGGAGCTAGACCAGAGACTAACGTGTATGATTCGTGAAGCCAATATGACCTTGACGGATGGAAAACATCGCACATGGTTTGTAGCGTCGCTAATGCCACATCTAAGGAATGCCCTGTCATAGCAGAAGCTATCCACTTAGGCCGAGGCCTTGGAGATTTCAATGAGACTGCACAAGACCCTAATACAAGTTCCTAACCTCGAAGTCCAACAGATCCACGCGCAGTTCAAAAACTTGTTTCTTGAGATGCAGAGCTTGAAACAGGATAGGACAACTCACCCAGAAGCGTGTGAGGAGGTATGGTGCATAAAGTGCAAAGGCCAGGGACATGCCAAGGAACATTGTCTAGTCTTCGTGAATAACCTAGTGAGAGGAGGGCCAATTCCATTCAGACCAGAGGCAGAAGGAGGATCGAGCCCGACACATGCATTATGGTGCATGATTTTTCAGATAGGAGGGAAGCATGCTACAGATAACTACCATTTATTACAGAAGTATACACAGACGTCCCAACAGTTGTTTTGTAATTTCTGTAGGTCAATAGGCCATGATGAGTGCACATTTAGAAGTTATGAACTGATGATGGATCGAACTCCTACCTACAAAGTTCAGACCAAAATGTGAGCCTTCAATCAAAATGCAAGGATAGCTCGCACTAGATTTCAGGGGTGTGGACGAGGTCAAGGTGGAATGGGGCCAGGAAGGGGTTGCAGATAACTAATTTGTTACAATTGCAGAGGGCCAGGGCATTATGCCTGTGATTTTACAAATCTGACAAGGCCATCATGCTTATATTGTACCCAGTTTGATCATGAGACAGAGGATTGTCCCACACTGATAGTGAGGTTGCGCGATAAAGGAGAACTCCAACCTCCCCCGACATAGAACCTACAAATGATGAGGTTTGAGCCACGTGAGGAAGAGCCAAATATAAATATCGTGCTCTGAAATGGTATTATGATAGGAGATGAAAAAGGTAAGAAGCCCAAAGAGAGTGCCTGGGTTCGCAAGGCTCCCACAAGGGAACCAAAATTCGATTTGGAGCACACGAAGGAGACATTCATGGAAGCTAAGAAGAGCTTCACAGAGGCCTGCACTTTAGGTAGTAAAGACAAAATGGAACCATAAATGGACCCATCAATGCTCACTACCTTTTTGGAGACATGCATGAAGCTGCTGCACGACTGCAAAGCGGTGAAGGGATTGCAAGAACTCATCACTAGATGTGCTGGTCCAAAAGAACTACGCTTAGTCCAGAAGCTCAGAAAGCACACAATGCAAAAAGGAAGGGAGATGAGATTGACCACAAAGATCAGGCAATATGAAATGGATCAAGTGATTTTGGATCTAGGATTGAATGCAAAAGTCCTACCAAAGTAGACATGGGAGCGCATGGGCAAGCCTGCATTGCAATGGTATCCTATTCAATTGTGAATGGAAAACCAGCAGAAGATCCTACCTATGGGAAAATTGCAAGGAATGACGATAGATATCGAAGGTGTGAGCGCGCTTGCATATTTCTAAGCGATAGAGATTGTTGATGACAACAATCCCTATCCTGCACTACTGGAATAGATTGGGCCACTGACATGAATGGAGTGATAAATCTAAAGAAGCGCAAGATGATTTTTGAGAAAAAGTCACTATACATAGTGGTACCTTTAGACACTGTGGAAGGATCGTACAGCACAGAGCCAGTGCACAACTGTGAAAATGATGATGATCTAGACTGTATCTACAAGATAACCGCGTGGGAGTAGGATTGGGTGAATCTCACTGCACATGGCAGGATTTCGTGGGAGCACGAAAGCTCTTTCACCTCCAATTCAGACGAGGAGATAGAACAATGGCAGAACTGGTTACACGAGGTAACCATGCTCAATAGTAACATGACGGGTCACTATGCTATGTAGCAATGGAAACACAAGATCTGCCTAGGTATGATGGGTTAACAGTGGTGGATGATTTCATGAACAAATTTGAAAGAGCAGTGCCAGAATAGTAGCGTTTCGACGGTTTGAAATGGGCATTGTGCGCAACACCTGCAAGATGGTGGGGTACGCATCAAATGAGTGTTTAGGACTAGATCAAATGTAGAAGGATGATGTGTATGCGGTTTGGGATGCCTCAGATGAGGCTAACAGACAAGTATGACGGACGAGATGATCCATATGCACACCTCGCAAAATGGACCAAGGTCTACAAGGAAGAGCCACAACCTTAGTCGGTGCACCTGTTCTGTCATACCCTGGATATCATACCCATGCATTGGTATAGTGAGACGAAGCTACACCATGGCACGAGAGAATGGGATCTCTTGCACCAAGGATTCCTGTTAACCTTCACGTTTGAGGATCGTTGGTGGGATACTGTTGATGATGCGCTGTAATAAGTAAAATAATTTATCTTCAAAATACCTCAGGAGCTAATGGAAGTGCTACAGCTGAAATGGGCCACCCAATTGAGTTGCGTGCTAGAGTGTTACAATGTAAACATTGAGGAGGATGATCAAGATCCACAAAAAAGAAATATTCCAGAAACTGAAGGATATCACGAGGTTCAAGGACCAATGATTGAAGATCCTGACATCACCACACCGGTAAAAACAAAGTAGGTAAACATTGGAACGAAGGTTGAACCAAAGTCTGCAATTGGTGGCTATTGGGATGATGCCATGGTGGATCAGGTTGATGAGTTGCTCCATGAGTACCAAGGCTTATTCCTGACTAATATCATGAACCTAAAGGGGATTTTTGGCAATTTAGGAATGATGAAGATCACCCTAAAACCTAACGCGAAGCCGGTTAAGCAAAGGCCTTACCGCTTGAATCTGAAGTACAAGGAAAAGGTCCATGTAGAATTAGAAAAAATGTGTAGGTTTTAACCCCGTATAGAAATTACCTGCATACGAATTTTAAAACATAGAAAATAAACAATGTGAGAGAATAACACATAAAACACATATACACAGAGATTTTCCCTAGGATACCAAAACCAGGACTATAAGCATGATTTTCATTATATTCCTTTCAATGTTACAATACATATTTATACATGCTGAAGTATCCAATACCATGGACCGAAAACCATCACGTCCAAAACCATGTGTTAAAAACATGCACAAAACCATAGGTAGGTCAGCCCAACCTAATAGAGGGGGGTTACCTGCACCCCTCAAACCCCCTGTGATCCCCCCCGCTACGCAATCGGCGCAATGAAGGGGGAGCTCTACCCCCCCTTTAATCCCCCAGTTAACTACGTGGGCTAGTCGTGGAAAGAATATAGCGTAACCCAACATTCTCCCACTTGTTGTTTTCTTTTCACAAGGGACCACAAGGAAGCTTAGTCGTTTATCTAGCCTTGCAACGCCCATTGTTTCTCTACACCAAGAGAACTTCTTTGAGCTCACGGATTTTGTCAATGGATTTGCAGTATTCTTCAAAGTGTCCACATTTACCATCAACACCTTTTTGTCTTCTATCATATCCCTCACAAAGTGATACTGAACATCAATGTGATTTGTCTTTGAATGATATGCAGGGTTCCTTTCCAAGAAAATTGCACTTTGGCTGTCACAGTCTATCCTTGTAGCTCCCTGTACTAACCCTATACTAGAACATAATCTCTGCAACCAAACTGATTCATTGCTTGCATGAGTGGCTACCATGTATTCTGCCTCTGTAGTTGATAGTGCCACTACATATTATTTCTTACTCATCCAGCTAACTGCACCTCCAAATAGGATAAACACATACCCACTTGTAGATCTTCTTTGATCCAGATCTCCAGCCCAGTCTACATCAACAAAGCCACGAATATCCAACACTCTGTCCAATCTTGGTTTTCCTTGATAGCACAAACCATAATCACTAGAGTCACACAAATACCTAAAAACCTACTTCACTGCTATCTAGTGCTCCTTCCCTAGTTTTGGCATAAACCTGCTCAATACTCCCACTGCATGTGCAATGTCTAGTCTAATACATACCATTTCATACATCAAGCTATTGACTGCACTTGCATATGGAACATGGGACATGTCCTCTTCTTCTTCTTGTGTCTTGGGACACTTTTCAGCAGATAACCTCACACCTATAGGAATAGGAACCTTCACCGGTTTACTATCCTGCATATTAAACCTCTACAGTATTGTCTCGACATACTTCCTCTAGTTTAACCAGAGCTTCCTCTTTTGTCAGTCTCTTTTAATTTCCATGCCCAAAATATAGTTTGTAGCACCAAGATCTTTCATGTTGAATTTGGAGGAAAATTGGGTCTTCAAATCCTGGATAATTTCCTTGTCATTTCCACCCAGAAACATATCATCCACATACAAGACCAGATAAATAACACAGTCACCACTTAATTTAAAATACACACATTGATATGCTTTGCTTCTAGTGAAGCCATGTCCCTGTATAAATGTATCAAGTTTTTTATACCACATCCTTGGTGACTATTTTAACCCATACAAATACTTCTTTAACTTTCATACCATTTCTTTCTTACGCTTTACTGCAAAACCATCAGGTTGGTTCATGTAGATCTCATCTTCCAGATCCCTGTGAAAAATGTTGTCTTCACAACCATCTGTTCTACCTCAAAATCAAAAGCAGTAGCAATAGATAAAAGTTATCTAATAGAAGCTACCTTCGCAATAGGAGAATAAATATCCCAAAATCAATTCCTAGCACCTAGGAATAACCTTTTGCTACCAACTGAGCTTTGTATTTCTCCACCTTTCCTTCTACATTTGTCTTCTTCTTGAACACCCATTTGCTGCTAATGGGTTTCCTTCCAGCCAGCAATGCCACTAGATCCCAAGCCTCATTTTTGTGCAAAGATGCCATTTTATCAACCATGGCCTATTTCCATAGTTTTCCATCCTTTGAATCTACTGCTTCCTTCACGGTTTTGGGATCATCATCAGTAACAGATAAAGAAAAATTTGAACATAAAGAATATGGACTATACCTTTCCGGCTGCCTTCTTTCTCGAACTGATCTTCTCACACCCCGAGTTTGTGGCTCTTCATCTTCTGATTCCTCCTCTACTGTAGAGTCTGATTCTTCCTCCTTAAGATCAAACATTGTCTTCTCAGGTTCCTTTCATTGGAATTCATGTTTAATAACATCTTTCACCTCTCTGAACATCACATCGGTTGTACACAACCTTCCTTATTACTGGGTTCCAAAGCTTATAACCCTTTAAACCATCCTTATACCCAATAAAGATGCACTTTCTAGATTTACTATCCAACTTGGTTCTTTTCTCCTTTAGAAAATGTACATATGCATCACATCCAAATACCTTCAGATGTGAAAGAGAGGGTTTATTACCAGTCCATACCTCTTGTGGAGTCTTATCCTCAAACACTGATGAAGGTGATCTGTTGACTAGGTAACATGCTGTCTCCATCACCTTTGCTCGGAATTCTTGTCCTAACTCAGCACCACTAAGCACACTTCTTGCCCTTTCCATTAACATCTTGTTCATTCTTTCTGCAACTCCATTTTGCTCAGGTGTGTATGGAGTAGTATTTTGCTATGCTATACCACACTTCTTACAGAAATCTTCAAATTCCTTGCTGCAAAACTATCCACCATTATCTGTCCTCAACACCTTTATCTTCTTCTCTGTCTGGTTTTCCACCAGAGCCTTAAATTATTTAAACTTGTCAAAGACTT